>JBBPBX010041885.1:0-20602 GCA_038048925.1 Garcialebias charrua | reverse complement strand
AGATGCCATTTCCTGCATTTTGGTGTATTTTAACGGGTTGTTGTACATCAACATTTACCTACATTTGTAAACAATAAAATTACTATTTTGGGGAAGAACAGCAGGTTGTGTGTGCAGCAGCTCAGATTCTGTCAGGTGTCCTGAACCCCCCTCCTCCCTCCCCTCACTTCACGGTTCTGAGCTGACCCATCTCCGCTCTTGCTCCAGTCTCGTGGCATCATTTGAAGCACCTGAAGGCTTCAATTCTCTATTGGCCAACTAAGGACAATCCATCCATCCATCCATCCATTTTTTATTAAAATAAATAGGACTGTCTTTTTGACGTTTTAATCACTGTTATGTTGACAAATTAACGCCGTTGTTTTGAAACGTGACATATAATGTGAATAACATGAAACATTTCTTTGTATTTTTTATTTATTTTTACAGTAAGCTTTTTATTTATTTATTTATTATGTCTGAAATGTAGCAGGGGTTCAGATATCTGCTGATGTGCACGCTAGAGCTGTCTGGAGATATTTCTGTGCGTAACGTGCACTGTCCACGGGGCATTTATTTATTCTGATGAATAAATGATTGTTTTTGTTTCAGGAGTCTGAGAGGAGAGGGGTTGTTTTTCAGTGCACAGCCCCACTGAGTAGGTACAATATTTGGAGAGGAGGAGAGGACTCTGCGCAGAATCTCTGTGCGTAAGACCATCTGTCCCTCAGTCCTCAACAGAACATACAAACTCCACCAAGGAAGGCCCTGGGCCGGGATTTCAACCGGCGACCTTCTTGCCAAGAGGCGGCAGCTCTACCAACTGCGCCACCATGTTGCCCTGCTAGTGATACAATAATTGATATATTGTTGCCAAACATCAATATCTAACAGGTAACAAAAATAAATTTTTTGCTTGCAGCGTTGTCACTTGATGGTTTCTTCACGGGGGTGTGGGGGTGGATTCTGAACACACAAACGTGAAAATCTTGTTTGGAATTCATTCAGCTTTCTGTAATATTTGGTGTGTGAAGTAACTTCACTGTGTTCACCTTCTACATCCTGAAACTTTCCGTCCTTTCCCAGTCCTCACTCCTGCTGCCTTCCAAGCCTCCATGGGCTTATGCCAGTGCTGCCTCCCCTCAAGCTGTGCCCGCTGAGGGATGACCTGGCGCTGGATCTGCTGGAGGCACAGAGAACTGCAGGCTGTTTCTACCTGGTGCCAGGAGGGTGAGCGGGGCCAGGTGGACAGTGGGATCTCACAGTCCTCCCTCATTACAGGCTTAGGTAAGCACCAACTCACCGAACAGCATGCCTAAAGTTTGCAACACTGCAACGAGCCCCCTGCGAACCCCTGCTGCCTAAAAGATGCTTATGATAGATCAAATTACATTTTAAATAAGAGCCTTTATTCTGTTTTTCTTAAAACTCCAATTTGTTTGTTAATGTTATTTACAATATGATTGATTTATGATATTGAACCTCAAAGTGTTGCTGTCTGAAAACTGCATGTAATAACAGTTTCAATATTTTCTATTTAAAATAATGATTTAAAATGGCTGACAGTGAATGTGAGCAAACCAGAAGCTGAACGACGAAGTCCTAATGGGACCTGCATCCCTATTGGCTGGTCTCGGCCCCTCTGTGTTAACAAAACAACAAAACAATGCCCTTGTAAAAAATAAAAGCAAATCTCCACTTTCAGCTTCACCAACACTTTGTAAATTAATTTTAAAAAAATGCATCCAGAAACAAGAAATTCAAGAGTATGAAATTTTTAGAAAAAAATAAACAAAAATATGGTTCTAAAATGTAGTAGTTATGTTCTACACTGTTTATTTTATTTCATATTGTCAGGGTCAGAGAGTCAGAGAGATTTATTTGCCATACACAGCACATGTGGTACATGTGGTGGAACAAGATTATGTACACAGGGTCCCAGTTACATCCAACAATAAAATGTAGAAGAAATATTGTTTATTATTTTATTTACAAAATCTCACATTTTAATAACTACTATATTTTTATAAGGGGAAGTTCGACATAAAATATTTAGAAAATAAACCTTTAGGGCAATTTCACTTGTTTAAAGTGACATAAATGCAGTTTTCAAACTCAGCTAGTAACCCATCCATCTTCTGCTTGTTCTTAAATGTAGGACTCCCAGGCCAGCTAAAGAGCACAGTCTTCCCAGCATGTGTTGTCTTCCCGAGGGTTTCCTCCCAACTGGACATGCCCATAAAACCTCCCTAAGGTCGTGTCATCCTTACCAAACGCCTGAACCACCTTAACTGCCCCTCCTGATGTTAGAGGAGCAGTGCCTCTGCCAGAGAACTGAACTTCTTTATCTCTAAGGGACAGTCCAGGAACCCTGCAGAGGAAACTCATTTTGACCACCTGTATCTACAATATTATTCTTTCAGTCACTACCAAGAGACTGGGACCACTGGTAAATTGTAAATGGACTGTACTTGTTTAGCTTATTTCTCTCTCATCAAGATACTCAAAGCTCTTTACAATCTGTGCCTCATTCACCCATTCATGCCCTCTACTAGATTTATACAAAGACTAATCATTGCTTTATCACATTCATACACCAATGGGACATACATCAGAGGCAATGAGGGGTTCAGTCAGTGTCTTGCCCAGGGACACTTCAACATGACTGCTGGATTCAAACCCCCAACTCTTGCATTTGGAGGACGACTGCTCTAACCACTCAGCCACAGCCCCCCCAAGGTGAGGGCATGAACGTAGACCGACTGGTAAATAAACAGCTTCACTTTGCAGCTCAGCTCCCTCTTCACCACAACGGACCACCACAGAGTCTGCAGTCCTGCAGAAGCTGCACCAGTCTGTCTGTCCATCTCACGCTCCAATCTTCACTCACTCATCAAATAAATGAGTTTATTTCCATGTTCCAGTTTTATGTTCCAGTTTATTCATCTTTTTATCCTGTTAAGCACCTTGGTCAATGCAAGGCATTGTAGGAAGGTGCTATACAAATAAAGTTTATTATTATTATTATTATTAAAACCCTAATGCCGGGTTCCCACCAAACGCGTCTTGAGCAGCAAAAACGCTCCCGACGAGCGGTGTTGGCTGATTGTCAACAGATGTCTGTTCACACCGAATGCGTCTGAAGACGCGCAGTAGGAGGAGCGTCTTGGTCCTTTTCCGGTCGGGTTTGTTTTTTTACGGTCTCTGAAATGGCGGACGTAATCCGAAGAATTGCTTTGTTGTATTTAATCAACAAAGCAGCAGCACTGTCAATGTCCTTCCTAGTACGATCTCTGTAGAAGGGACTGGACTGATCATAAATAATCGGTTTTCCACAAACGGCGACAATAAGTTTCTCTTCCACATTTACCCGCGAAATGGCGGCTGTGTTTTTCGTCCATTCTTTAAATAAGTCACGCGGTGCCCACCTACTTCTGTCCCGTCGTCGTTGCGTCATCACATAGCAGAGTCTCTCCCGATTGGTTGCTGCTACGCGCGAGCAGCCAAAGTAGGTCAAAGTTCAATTTGTTGAACTTGAGCAGCCACTGCTCTGGACGTGCCGCATGCACGGAAAAGGAGCTGCCGCACTCTGCCGCTACCTTGCGCGCTGCTCATACTGCTGAAAATGCGCCGCAGCACGCTGCGTTGCTCCTAGATGCGCGGCCACCATAGACTTTGCATGTAAACTGGCTGCTTTGGCTGCTCAAAACGTGTTTGGTGTGTACCCGGCATAACACCTAAACCCATCCAACTGAGGCAGCACCTCACTCCCAACTAGGAGAGAGCAGTTCAACCTTCTCTGACTGAAGAGTCATCATGTTGAACAACTGTGATTTCAATATTGATCAGAGGCTTCATGACTATCCTTTAGTTTCATAATCAAGCAGCCATAGTGATTTACACTCGGACCACTAGTATCTAATGTGTAAAACCTTTACTGCTTGATTTTAGCACAACAAAAGTTAAATTGAGGCTCAAATTTCAGGTTGAGTTTCTACCTGCCCTTGATGTGTAAGTCTGCAAAATAGATCTAAAATGTGTTGTCCTCACCGTATCAGCGAATGCTAAATCAGTATCCCACAAGACACTGACATAAAATAAAGAAGATGGAGGCACAGATGCTCAGTGGGTGGAGTTTACATGTTCTTACTGTGTATGTGGAGGTATTCTTTGGGTACTTAGATTTCCTTCTAAGTCCAAATATAAGCCTGATAGGTCAATCAATAACTCTAAATTGTCCCTAGATGTGGGTTAGAGCGTGAATGGTTGGTTGTCTCATTGTACCTACGGTAATATACAATTAAAAAGGGATAATGATGGCAGCACAGTGGCACAACTGGTAGAGCTGCTGCCTCTCAGCGAGAAGGTTGCCGGTTCAAATCCCGGTCCGGGGGCCTTTCTGGGTGGAGTTTGCATGTTCTCCCCGTGCATGCATGGGTTTCCTCCGGGTACTCCGGTTTCCTCCCACAGACCAAAAAACATGCTTGTTAGGCTGATTGGTGACTCTAAATTGACCCTAGGTGTGAGTGTGAGAGTGGATGGTTGTTTGGTGTGAGTGAGACAGGTCCCTCTTGTAAATGAGTCCCCGTGACTCAACGAGGCTAGCCTGTATAAATAAAGGTTGAATGAATGAATGAATGATGACAGAAGAAAAATGTGGGTTAATCACAACTGATTTCCTTGCAAATTAAACAATAATAACGCACAATGCATGCTTTTCTAATATCTTGTAGCCCTAGTGTTATGTGCCTCCCCACCCATGTCTCCTCCCGAGAAAAGGTGGCAATTACCATGACAACCAGTGACTCAGACTAATATTACAACTATAAAACAACAAAAACACTTAAGGAATGGACAACATGACTCAAATGCTTAAAAAGAGAAGAAAAGTATTTGAATAGAATAATATGATGCTTGAGAATGGATCAGATTTATATAATAATTCTACTCAACTTAATTAAATGTATACTGTCAGGCCATAAAACAAATACTTTTCTTGTTAAACAGGCTCAGAATTTGTCATGCTAATAAAAACTGAACAATCAATAACCAAGTCTTGGGCTGCAAAGCTGAATCACACCACACTGTGTTTTAATAGGGAACATGAGACGCAATGTAAAATAGAGAAACTGCATTTCCTGCAAAAATGCAGTGAGAGTGCTTATTGCTAAAGAATTTGCAGAAAAACTGCTGAAATTAGCTTAAAAAACATGCTGAAATGAAACTGAAATGGACGAACAAGCTTCCTGCTAAATTAGCAGCTGAAAGCAGAAAGAATATATTATTTGCTGAAGTAGATTTAAATAAGCAGAAATGAACACATAAATCAGGAAATTAGCTAAAAAAAAAGGCTGAAATTAGCAACAAACAAACAAAAGGCTGAAAAGCTAACTTAATTAGTCTGAAAGTAGCAGAAATTATCATGAAAATGTACATTTGTCTGAGAACAGCCAAAATTAGCTAAAAATACTCAGGAGTTAGCTGAACAGGTGAACAAGCATCAGCAGAAGAAAAAACACGTTTGCCCAGTTAGGCTGAAAGAAGCAGAAAAAAGCACAAAAAAAGTGAACATTTTCTGAAAAAAGCTGAAATAAGCAAAAAACTGCTGAAATGTAGCTAAAAAAGCAGAAAGAAGCTAAAATTACAAGAAGGGAGTGGAGAGAGCACGTTTGCTGAAGCTGAAAAAAGTTGAAATGAGTACAAAAAATGTGGAATTAGCTGGAAAAATTATAATTTGCATAAAACGGCTAAATAATTGCAGCTGAATTAGCTGAAAAAGTTGAAACATGCAGAAACAAACTGAAAAGAAGCATAACAAGCTGAAAATAGCAGAAAGAAGTTAGAAGCACAAAAATGCTGTAGTTAGCAGAAAGAATCTGAAATGAGTGCAAAACAGCTGAAAAACAGCTGAAATTAGCTGAAAATAGCTGAAAAAGTTTAAATTTGCACAAAGAAGCTAAAAGAAGATTGAGCAGCACAAAATGTGAAAGGAGCAGTAAAATGTTGTAAACAGATCTAAAGATTTGGAGGATGTAAAATGAGCTCAATTAATTTTCTATGAAACAAAAATGGCAGAAAAGGCTAAATATTTAAAAAAGCTAAAGTTGCATAATGTCAAATGTCATAGCAGGATTGTTCTGAATAAGTTGGATGGTTTGATTTGATTTGTTGAAAGAGCTTGAAAACTACGGGATGAGAATACACCGAAAAACACCCTGAATAAAAACGAATCAGAATAAGAGTGAATGCTTTATAAACATTCACACTATTATCATAATTTACAATATTTATATGTGTTGAAACAGAGTTATACCACAGAAAGACAAATCCACAATTCAACATCAAAACTTGTTTCCGTGTCTGTGGACATTAGACCCAATCAGTTTGGGTAACACTCCGATCCACTCTCATTCCACCAGTATCCATTTAGTGTGAGCAGAGTGGATCACTGTGGGGTTACTGGCTTTCTCTTTGCATACGAGAAGGGTTTCCATCACGCTGCGTTCTGCAAGGCCATATTTGATCTGTGTTACATCTCAGTCACAGCAGGTTGCATGCCTCTCCACACCATCTCAAGCCTGACCCACATTTAGAAGCACAGATGTAAATCAGCGATTTGTTATCAGCTACCTGAACAGCCTGGTGTGCTGGTGGAGTTAGCGTGTTGTGATTAGGACTGACTGCAGGTCGTCAGTGAGGTGCTGAGTATACCATCTGATGAATAATGCAGATGTGAAAATTATCCCCTTGCTGCGAGTTCCTGTGAATGTCTCACCTTCGACTTGAGTTTAATGTTTAGAACGTGCTGCCTTCCTCCGGAGTCCTCTGCCTTCAGCTTCAGCGTTTGGAAGTTTGTGTCTATGGAAAGCATCCTGTGGACGGCCGGAAAGAACATACCGTAAATCAACCGGTTTGCAGAAAAACTGACAGCAGTGATCGTCATTAATCTCAACTGCAGACAGCCATGTGGAGACATCAACAGATGTGAATTTAGTCCTCGTTGGAGTCAACTTACATGAAGATACAATTCAGAACACAAGAACATGACCACTAGTTGTTCTTCCAAGTCTTTTTCATTTACCGGTACTACCGTAATATTTAAATCACAAACCTGAGGATTTGCAATTGACCCACAACAAGCGACATATTAGAGATGGACAGTATTAAACAAAAGCTAAAAACAGGATAACTCACTCTACAAAGCCAGCACAGTGAAACCTGCTGAGGTGTGTCGGGTGCACGCTCAGGTCCGACCGGCCAGAAAGAGATAAAAAATTTAAAAAGTCCAGTTAAGCTTCAAATGGATCACCTGATCATCAGCCACGCTGAGCGTTAATAACTATAATATTTTAATAACTATTAATCTGTCGACTCTTGTTAATAAACAAGAAATCTTCATATCTTTCTTTCTTTGAAATACGTTTTTAAAATTTCATGTCAAACTGATTTGTTTACAAAAGCAGTAAAAGCTTAATTAAAAAAATGTTTTTTTCCGGGTTCGGGCCTCTAATTATAGTTAATTACCGTAGTCAGGTCGGGCTTGGACAAAATGCCTATGTGCTCGGGCCGGGTCTCATTTTTTAGGCCTGAATGCAACTCTATCCCCCTCCTCAGCTGCCTGGTGGTTTGCCAGAATCTTCGTGGAGCCGACCGAAGAGTCCTCACCGAACTCCTCCCACAGCTCCCCGAGCTTTTGTCTCAACAACAGCCAAGGCTGCAGACGCTTGGCCCTCTGGTACTCCTCAGCTACCTCCGGAGTCCCACCAGCCAACAAAGACCGATAAAACTCCTTCCTCAGCTTGACAGCCTCCCTAACCCGGGGTGTCCACCATCGAGTTCACCACCACTGTGGCGACCCCAAAAAACATAAAGCTGAAAGAAGAATGAACTTATTTAATGTTGGAGTACTTTAAGCCACACTAAAGCCCATGAATTTTAAATTTTAAACATTAAAACCCTTGTGCTGTGTTTTTGCCTTTATACGTTGTACTCAAAAGGGTGATCTTACAAAAATAAGAGTGCAGGTAGTCCTTTGTACAGAACATACCTTAAAATACTGTACAGTACAAGTCCCCGACTTACGAGCGAGTTCCGTTCCTGCGAGGTACTCGTAAGACGAAATCTCGTATGTCGGAACACGAAACACGTGTCGCTCGTAAGTCCGGATTTTCGGTCGTAAGTCAGAAAATTTATGCTAGCGCTACTACGAACACTCGTTTTTCAACACAAACGTACATACTAGTTCATAAACATGCTCAGAAACTTGTTTACAAACTGTTAGCTAACACACTTTCATCTAAAAACACATACCAGTGCTGTATTTTCTGTATGTTCTGTACAACTTTACTGTTCGTTAGTCAGCTCGTAAGTCCGGAACCTCGTATGTCGATGCGCTCGTAAGTCGGAGACTACCTGTACTTGTTTTTATTTGCCAGACTAACAGGCTTCGGCCTTAAAATGGCTTTATTTTACTCAAAGGGATTACTGTATATTTTAAAGATTTCAGTTCACATAGTGAGTACTTGAGTATTGCATGCATTGTTAATATTTGATTTTGCAACCCAGGGCTGGGTAGGCATGGACAATTTTCTTTCTCCTAAAGGGGGGCAAACAAAGAAGTTTGAGAACTGCTGCATTATGCCAACTTCAAACTTGACTGAACTTATAAACCAGACTTTCCTTCAGGGCTAATCATTATCAGCTCAGGCTGAGGACGCAACACTGATGTGTTTGGAGCATCAGGCACTGCCTGCCATCAGATTTACTGTTCTGAACCTTCATTAGTCCATCTCCGGTCTACTGAGACCTACAAACGGTGATCTAAGACAGATGATCGAGGCCTTCTGCTGATGTACATCATAATACAATGGCTGACACAGCTGTATATCTGCTTTTTTTGTGTGCAAAACTTTATCCACATTACAAACAGTTGTCTGCCAGGGTTCTATTAACAGGTACAAAAGTAATGGTATGCAAGTATAGAAAATAACAATATAATTATAAAATGATGGAAAAGGTTAAAAAGTCTAAAAATATACAATATATTTACTGTACAGGTTTGCTGTATATCTGCTTGGGATGTAGTTTTTTTGGGGGGAGTGATGTGCTCGGACACAGGATGGAATGATGGGAGACAAAGTCTATTAGGCAAAGCAGTGTCTGTACACTCACATTTGCAATTAGACTCTAGGAGAAAAGCAATAAACCTAGTAAACCTTTTTTTAAGTGGGCACATACAAATGTATTGTGTAACATCACTACAATACAAAAAACTACACAAAAAGAAAGTTATTCATATACTTTTGTCATTTTTACATACATAAAAAAGTGAAAACAATACAGTTTTTATGAACTCTTAGATTCATAATAGTATAAACAAATCTTAGATTTTTTTTTTCTGTCCCAAATTCTGATTTAGGGTTAAAATTATTAAGTCTTTAGTGGGAGTTTTTTTTTTTAAATCAAATATAAAAAGGGTGGCATGGTGACTAGGGGTGTAACGATACATCGATTTACATTGATATATTGATTAAATTATTTATGATTAAATTATATTGTGGCAAAACTAAAACATTGATTCATATTGTCACCTTTAAAATGTGCTTTTCTTTTAAAATTCCCAAGGCACATCAGTGTCACCATTTCTGCACTCTGCAGCCCCCTCAACAACATGGCAGACGAGGCAGAATACACAGAAAATGAAATTCACTCTCCTGCTGGATTTAAATCAACTCTGGAAATATTTAGATTCAAATCAACTCTGTGGAAATATTTTGATTCCAACAGAAGGACAGCTCAAAAGACAAAACTCATGTCGTATGCAACAGGTGCCAGAGTGAGTTCAAATACTCGGGAAACAACTACCGTAATTTGTCCGTTCACCTGAAGAAGAAACATGACATTGACAGCCATGTTATGTAAGCTCAACATCTATTTTTGTCTCTTTATAACTAAAAGGTCATCAGGACACTTTGAAGTTAACTGGTTTAAAAAATGCACTTAAACATGAGAAATGTGAGACTATTGAACAGGTCCTGGTGCCTAATAACAGATATAAAATGGTTAAATCATAGTTTAATTGTTTTGTAAATTTATTTATATGTAAATGAAATGGGCATTGGATATCGCAATATATCGATCACAGACTTGTGAATTGAATAGAATCAAAATCGTATCATGACAGACTTTGTGATATCAAGAAAAATCGTATTGTCATACAAACAAATCAATATAATATTGTATTGTGGTGAAGCTGCTGATTTACACCCCCTAACGGTGATGCAGTTGGTAGAGATGTTGCTTCTCAAGTCGCCGGTTCAAATCCCGGCCAGTGGGCTTTCTGGGTAGCGTTTGCATGTTCTCTCCGTGCATGCATGGGTTTTCTCCGGGTACTTCAGTTTCCTACCACTGACCAAAAACGTGCATGTTAGACTGAATGGTGACTCTAAATTGTCTCTAGGTGTGAGTGAGAGAGTGAATAGTTGTTTGCCTCGTTTGTCTCTATCTGTCCATTTGCTGGACTGGAGACCTGTCCAGAGTGACCCCCGCCTCTCACACCAGTGACCTTTACGTTCCAAAAGGGAAGAAACGGGTAAAGATACTGGATGGATGAAATATAAATCAAAAATTACATAAGAAACTATAAATTGTTGCTCTGGGGTTGTAGACTTTAGTTAAAACGTAGGACCCATAGAGAGGGGTTTAGCATTCTGGTTTCCAAACCACCTCAAATGGGTTGTCTGGATGAGGAGGAGCAGTGGCTCTACCGTACTTTGACTTTTTAATAACTTAACTTCTCATTTCATCTCTAGAAGAGCTAATCTACCCTTCTGACAAAAATTATTTCAACCACCTGTAACCATGATCACATTCTTTTCATGCCTACCCAGAGTTTGTGACTGTGCATGAGAGAAGGAGCCTAGATCATCAATATATGCAGTTTAATTTTACTGTCATATTTATGGGGGTTACATCCCATCTGTCAGCGAGTGCATTTGGGTAGAGTCAACAAACTGTTATGGTTGGGTTCTCTTCATGGCTAACTGTGGTGTAAAACTCAACACATCTTACAAACACACGTTTTCATCTCATCTTCTGTGGGGTCCCACACCCAGAATAGCAGGGACTCGTCCCTGCCCAGGCGTGATGAAAACAGCATGACAGTCATATGTCTTGCTGGGAAGACTGATGAAAGCATCTCATCTGCAACTCTGCAGCCAACAGTCACTCCCACACTACGGGAGTGTTTGTGTGTGTACGTCTCCAGTTTTGTGCAGTTGTGTTAACAAATGATTCATGAATGGTGCAAATGAAGGCAAGCAAAAGTGGAAATATAAGATGTCATGCACAAATGAAATGCCTATTAAAAAAGCATAATGGCTTATAGCAATCTTTAAGAATGCATATCACCTGCTTCTTTTCATACCAGAGTTTCAGCCATTTTAGTAAAAACCCTGCAAAGTATCATTATATACTATCTTATAGGATATTGCAAGATCTATTAGCGCTTGGTGTACACATTGAAAAAGATTCAGCTACTCTCATAATTAATGTTATCTCAATATCTGTAAAACTGACCAAGTTATAGTCCTTTAGTGTTTGTTAAGGTTACATGGCTTTGGTAGCCGTTATAAATTGGACGTTAATCAGTTTTAGATGTTCAGCCAATGATTGCTTTTAATTAAATGTATCCAGTATTCATGAGATATCGTACTTACAACAACTGAAGACAAGCACACAGATACAAGCAAATGCATCAACTGTCACCTTCGATGGCAGGCAATAAATATCAAGACGTCCAACATAATCACAAATCTGTTGTATCGTTGTACAGCGCTAATCAAAATAATCTAATCACTTTCTGGTTATGGAAAGTTCCCAAGACCATTAACTATTTTTTAACTTGTTTTCGTCTTTTTACCGACGCTCCATAGAAAGCATCTTAACATACGGCATCAATACGTGGTATCAGAGTCAGAGTCAGAGTCAGAGTCAGAGAGAATTTATTGTCATTTGCACCGCATGTAGTACATGTGTTGAAAACGAGATTATGTACACAGGGTCCCAGTTACATCCAACAACAAATGCAAGAGAAAAACAATAATAACATCTAGGATTAACTAAGAGAGACATCAGCTAGTAATACACTAAGCCCTAATGTAGTAGAAAAACATCATTATAAACAGCAGCACGAACATGAGCAGATGGTCACAGATGAACGCAGCAACAAGAAACAGATCAGTATCAGTATGATGTGACATTTTGCAGTGTTTATTCTTATTATTTATTTATTCATGAGTCTGACAGCCTCAGGGTAGAAGCTGTTTCTCAGTCTAGTGGTTCTACATTTGATGCTCCTCAACCTCCGTCCCGAGGGGAGTGGTGCAAAGAGTGAGTGTGCTGGGTGAGTGAGGTCTTTCATGATGCAGGTGGCTCTTTTTCTGCATCTGGAGGTGTAAATGTCTGTGATGGTGGGGAGACTGACTCCCACAGACTTCTGTGCAGCCTTCACCACTCTCTGCAGAGCTTTTCTCTCTGCAACTGTGCAGCCTCCATGCCACACGTTGATGCTGGAGCACAGGACGCTCTCCACTGCACACCTGTAGAACGAGGTGAGGACTGGGCTTCTCAGACCGGCTCGTCTCAGCCGTCTGAGGAAGTAGAGTCTCTGATGACCTTTCTTGATCAGGCTGGTGGTGTTGTTGCTCCAGCTGAGGTTATCATTCATGTGTACACCCAGGTATTTGTAGCTGGAGACCACCTCCACCGCAGATCCACCTATATACAGTGGGGTGTGGGTGTGTTTGTTCCTTCTGAAGTCCACAATCATCTCCTTCGTCTTCTTCACATTCATGTGAAGGTTGTTCTCTTTGCACCAGCTCTCCAGATGTTCCACCTCCTGTCTGTAGCTGGATTCATCATTATCTGTGATGCATCCCACCACAGCTGTATCATCTGCAAACTTAACAATATGACAGCCTGGATGTGTGGCTGTACAATCATATGTGAGCAGAGTGAACAGAAGAGGGCTCAGCACACATCCCTGAGGAGAGCCAGTGCTGAGGGTGATGGTGGAGGAGGAGAAGTTGTGGATCTTCACGGACTGTGGTCTGTCTGTTAAGAAGTCTAAGACCCAGTTACAAATAGAGGGGCTTAGTCCAAGTGTGGATAGTTTGTCTATCAGAGTTTGGGGGATCATGGTGTTGAAGGCAGATGTGAAGTCCACAAAGAGCAGACGCACGTATGAGTCCTTCTGATCCAGGTGGGTGAGAGCAGTGTGGACCACGGAGGAGATGGCGTCCTCTGTTGATCGGTTCTCACGGTATGCATATTGATGAGGGTCCTCGTTGATGTTGACGGCTGTCTTGATGTGGGACATGACCAGTTTCTCAAAACATTTAGCGACTATCGGGGTGAGAGCCACCGGTCTGTAGTCATTCAGACCAGTCACTGTGGAGCTTTTTGGGACTGGGATGATGGTGGCGGTCTTCAGGCAGGTGGGAACTGACTCCAGTGCAAGTGAGGTGGTGAAGATGTCAGCCAGCACCTCACAGAGCTGGTCCGCACATTCCTTCAGAACTTTCCCTGGGATGTTGTCTGGACCCGTAGCTTTATGAGGGTTGATCCTTCTGAGACTGCCTCTCACTTCTGCTGCGGTCACTTTGAGGTGCTCCTCGTCTGGTGATGAGGTGAGTCTGGTGCTAGTTGGTCTGTTTGGATCATCAAAACGTGCATAAAACTTATTGAGGGCATCAGGCAGGGATGGGTCCCTGGGGCATTGTTTGCTTTTGCCCTTGTAGTCTGTTAAGCATTTGATGCCCTGCCACATGCTCCTAGGATCATGTGAGGTGAACTGTCCCTCGATCCTCTGTGCATACGCGGCTTTGGCCTTCTTTATGCCATCATCCAGTTCTCTCCAGTATCTTAGCTGCACAGTGGCTCAGTGGACAGTGCTCCAGAGAGTTATTATTAACACAGCTCAGAAGATCGTTGGCTGCCCTCTTCACTCACTAGAAGATCTACACAGTTCCTGCTGCATAGGAAAAGCCCACAACATCTTAAAGGACATGTTTCACCCTGGACATGATCTGTTTGAACTGTTACCATCAGGGAAAAGGTAAAGCCCAATCAAGACAAGAACAAACGGATTTGAAAATAGTTTTTATCGTCAGCTGTTGCTGAACTTAAAAGCTGTAACTAGAAAGTTCCTGGAGAAACTTTGATGGGGACTGCAACATTGTGGCCATTTACATTTTTGATTTGACAGTACTATGTGTTGGGGTTTGCTCTCAGCTGACGTTATACCAAATTTCAGCTCAATGTGACAAAAAATCAATGACTTACAGTACTTATTTTTCTTTTAAGCCATCTTGGATTTTTGATTTGGATTCAGTATGTGATGGGGAACGTTCTCAACTTTCACCACACAAAATTTCAGCTCCATGTGTAAACTAGCCAAGTTAAAGCCGTTTAAATTTAGCTTTGGTGACCACCATGAATTTTTCTTTTTAAATTTAGTATTCATGGGGCATTGCTAGCACTTACCACCACAACTAATTTTAGCTTACGGTAATATCTCTAAAAAGGGCTGATTTCATTATAGTTTGTTTCAATGAGAAAAATTACATCTTTGTTTGCAAATTACGTTTCCATGGCAATGTTTCCCCTACCATTATACAAGCGGGGTGCCCTGCCCCATCAACAGAACCAAGCGCCCCAACTATCCAAACTAAACTGCCCCACACACACTTCGGCACTGATGTAGCACTAAACTGGCGGCTTGCAATACAGGCAAGTTAGCTCAAACGTTAAAGGCAGCGCATGCTGAACATCCCCCCACCCCAACCACCCGTCGGACGAGATGAACGCCCTGCCATGGCAAGTTATCTAGTAGGGGAGACACTGCATGGTAACTAGAAACACCAATAAAAGTAATGGCACACATCACGGCGCTGAGCCGGTCAGTTTGATATAACATTTGTGGATGTACAGGTTGAGGTTCAGGCGCATTAAAGTTGATAGAAGAGAAAGACCCTCTTCAGGTGGTTAATAATAAGTGGCTGCATTTCTAGGCAGTCCCCATTAAAAACAATAAGTACAATAAGGGACAACTAGTCTATATCAATCTGCTTGTGTTGCACATTTGGAGTGTTTAAAATCTGTAACCATTACTTTTTATATTGTTTTATAAATGTTTTTTCTTTGTTTTATATTACACTGTTTTTACTTTTGCTTTGGGAAGCACACCCAAATTCCATTGTACTCAGGTGCAATGACAATAAAGGTCTATTCTATTCTATTGCCTTTTTATTAACTAGCTAGAAGAGTTATTACTAATAATTAGTTATTACTAATATTTCCATGGGGGAACAGAGTAATAAGGGCTGACCAACGTCACCTCATATTTCCTTAATTAATGCATTTGTTGCCACAGATTTGCCGTCTCCAGTTTGTTTGGATGACCACACTCTAAACTGCCAAATGGAGACACATGGAGAGGGAGAGAGGACTCACTGACTTGGCCCAATCAGCAGATAGAATTACATTTAAACCCCCCAGTGGCTATTAGTATGGCACATACCAATTAAGACGCTAAGCGAATCTCGAGTGCTTTGGAGATTGAGGCCCGCTGTGTATAATGCTTTCTAACCGTAACACCGCACTGAAAATGATGTTGGTCCCATTTCCAGCATAAAGCATACCTTCAACCCCCCCACCCCCATTAAAACCTGAGAGTCTTCAATTAGAGCCATTTGCATTTTGCTAATATCATAATTGCAGTTATGGTCATTAATAGGAGAGTGGAAAATGAGTGTAGTGGTTTAAGTTTAATCTGAGCTGAGGGAGAACAGATATCTTCCTGGTATTAGCTGGTTCTACAGCCGCACTGGAGCCGAGATTTAATAAATGTGACCTGGATTTAACTACAACTCAATAAGTAAAATTAGGACACCATTAAGAACAATTTATTAACATGGAGCCATGTTGTTGTAGACTGAAAGAGACAAAAAAAAGGGATAGCTCCATTTGGGCACATGGAGCGCAAGAGGGTAAATTAGTCTCATCTCCAGAAATAAATAGATAAATTCAAATTACGTTTTTACATTTTCAGATTAAACTGTTCCAGATTGCTGGCAGATGTGAGACTTACAGTTTCATCTTTTATGACTGTTTAGAAAAAGGGAAGGGGGCATCACAGTAGTGACAAAGTCTTTTTAAAGACAACCGCAGCATTGATATTGGAATGAAATAGCAATTCCACAGGCAGAACACTTCCACAGTGTCCAGGGAGCATGGAAGTAATTCACTTTCTTTAGAATTCAAAATAGTTTTCCGATACCACACGGAGTATGGACTCCAGAATTATTGAGCACTAATAAGGACACATGCTATTTTTGAAGCTCCTGCGAAAACAATTCAGAAATTTAGTACAAAAAAAAAAAAAAACTACAGTATTTATTGTTAATTACCCATCCAACCATTATCTTCCATCCACTACTTCCTTTTTGCTTGGATGAAATCAGAAAAAAAATATTTTGACTGAAATGTTTTTTACACCTACACCTCTAGGTCCTAGGTTACTTAACGGTTTTGCCACGTCTTATTCACCGGATCTAGTAGCTTTATGGGAGTATAAAATAAAACTACTTCAATACGGTTTGTCCCAAAACCTAAATACAAAGGTTGGGGTATCCAGGCCTTTTCGGTCGCCAGACCCAGACTATGGAACTAACGACTTCAGGACTAGGGGTGTAAATATACATTGATTTACAAACCGGATTCCAAAAAAGTTGGGACACTAAACAAATTGTGAATGAAAACTGAATGCAATGATGTGGAGGTGCCAACATCTAATATTTTATTCAGAATAGAACACAAATCACAGATCAAACATTTAAACTGAGAGAATGTATCATTTTAAGGGAAAAATATGTTGTTTCAAAATTTCATGGCGTCAACAAATTCACAAAAAAGTTGGGACAAGTCCATTTTTGACCACTGTGTGGCATCCCCCTAGCCTGGTTGAAACCATACCCTGTGCTTCACTTCGCTTCACACAAGGGTCTGGAATTTTCCCATTGAAAACCGTTTCTTGCTGGAGGCGTTGGCCTCTGATTAGGAACAAAACCATTGGATAATTTGAACAGGGAAACCATTCTGCTCCCTCCCCTCAGCCACCCCCCTCTGCTGAAGTTCAGCAGCTGAACTTGACTGACAACTGCTCCGCCCCCTCTGCAGCGTTTCTCTTGCTGCGCAAATTCTGTGTTTATATCATATGTTATAAAACGTTTTAATACAATAAAATCAAACCATGGATCGCTGGTCCAGCTCACCAAAACACCAGAAAATCTGATGGGACTCGCTCAGCAACTAAAACCCGAGTTTATTTCTCGTGACAACCTGAGGCATTTCCGTGTTCATTTTACAGCAACGAATTGAGCCTGCTGTCTCTCTCATTTTACTCAGCAGGAGGGTGGAGGAGAAGGAGCGATTACTTAACTTTTGGGGGAAAAAACCAAAAGAAAACTCCAGATAAGGGATTAAGAAGGGGAAATTAATAAATTTGTGTCACATATCTGCATCGCTTTGCATGAGAACGCGGCTGCGCGCTGGCTCTGGCTGCGCGCCGGGACATTCATTCATTCATTCATTCAACCTTTATTTATACAGGCTAGCCTCGTTGAGTCACGGGGACTCATTTACAAGAGGGACCTGTCTCACTCACACCAAACAACCATCCACTCTCACACTCACACCTAGGGTCAATTTAGAGTCACCAATCAGCCTAACAAGCGGGGAGGAGGAGGAGGAGGAGGGAGAAGGGAGCGATAACTTGACTTTTGGCCCAAAAACCAAAAGAAAACTCCAGATAAGGGATTAAGAAGGGGAAATTAATAAATTTGTGTCACATATCTGCATCGCTTTGCATCTTTTGAATGAGAACATGCCGCTGCTCGCTGACTGAGCGCTGGCAGAGCCTTTTATAGGGCTCTGCGCGCTGGGACAGGTGGGGGCGTGGGTTAGGGTCCAAAACTCCGCCCCTTCTGTTCTCTGATTGGTCCGAACAAAAATCTACTGGACAAATCCTTGTGGGCGGGTAAAGTCCCAGACTGTGCAGTGAAGGGAAATGAGAATTGAGCGGAGCTGTGCAGGAAGGCGAGGGCCAGGCTAGCATCCCCCCCCTTCTTCTTACAACACTCAACAGACGTCTGGGGACAGAGGAGACCAGTTTCTCAAGTTTAGAAATAGGAATGCTCTCCCATTCATGTCTAATACAGGCCTCTAACTGTTCAATCGTCTTGGGCCTTCTTTGTCGCACCTTCCTCTTTATGATTTGCTTATGGTTATTAAATGTTTAGTGTTTTAGTGTTGGTGTAACTTTTCATACTTTCATACTACGGTACTACTATGCAAAAACTACTATGCAAAAACTCAGGACAGTATTACACTTTTATTATTTCATTTTATGCTTATGTTTATTAAATGTTTTAGTGTTTTAGTGTTTAAGTGTTTACTGTTGCACCGAGGGACAGAGAGAAATGCAATTTCAATCCTGTCTATGTCCTGTACATATTGCAGTTTTGACAATAAAGTTGACTTTGACTTTGATGATGCGCCAAATGTTGTCTATAGGTGAAAGATCTGGACTGCAGGCTGGACATTTCAGTACCTGGATCCTTCTCCTACGTAGCCATGATGTTGTGATTGCTGCAGAATGTGGTCTGGCATTATCTTGTTGAAAAATGCAGGGTCTTCCCTGAAAGAGATGATGTCTAGATGGAGCATATGTTGTTCTAGAACCTGAACATAGTTCTCTGCATTAATGGTGCCTTTCCAGACATGCAAGCTGCCCATGCCACAAGCGCTCATGCAACCCCATACCATCAGTGATGCAGGCTTCTGAACGGAGCGTTGATAACAACTTGGGCTATCCTTGTCCTCTCTGGTCCGGATGACATGGCGTCCCAGTGTTCCATAAAGAACTTCAAATCGTGACTCATCTGACACAGAACAGTCTTCCATTTTGCCACACTCCATTTTAAATGACCCCTGGCCCAGTGCAAACGTCTGAGCTTGTGGAGCTTGCTTAGAAATAATAATAATAATATAATAATCATTTTATTTAAAAGCGCCTTTCAGGACACCCAAGGACACTTAATGCCTGGTACCCACCGGACCCCTGTCGGGCGGCTGAAGCGGCCGGTTTACATTCAAAGTCTATGGGGAGACGAGTCGAGGCACGGCGAACCGTGAAGCGGCGCGTTTTGAGTGATTGAAGCGGCGCGCCGGCACACGGCAGTTCCTTTCCACGCACGCGCGCGTCCAAAGCAACCTACGCGTCGAGCCGCCAACGTCATAAAATTCGATCTCTGGTGGCTCGACGCGTCCAGCAAACAGTCGGGAGAGCCTCTGCTATGTGATGACACAACGACAACGGGACTTTTTTTGGACTTTTTAAACTTACCGATCGAGCTTCCATGAATTGGAACCAAACTCCGGTAAGAAACGTGGCATTTTAAACAGTTGCTCCTGTCCACTCCAGCGTTTGATCACCCCAAACATAAAAAAAAACGTTTTAATCTCAACAAAGACTGTCTGAGATGCAGTTCGGCTCGTAGAAAACCCACTCCAGTAGGAGCGGGGGTCACGTGTTGCTGATTTTATCTGCCAGCAGCATGAAAACACAACAACTGATGACCCTCTGCCTCCCCCTAGTGCGCGTCATCAGACGCGTCCCAGTGGGTGCCTGGCATCAGTGACAAGCGGCCAAAAGGGGGCGGCAGGAGCGTTCTGACAAGTTTGGTGGGGACCAGGCATAACAGTACAAGGAGCAGTTGCAGCTTGATGCGCACGCGTTCACCCCCGGAAGTAGTATGAAATGGCTTCCTCTTTGCACTGTAGAGTTTCAGCTGCAACGGCGGATGGCACGGTGGATTGTGTTCACTGACAATGCTTTCTGGAAGTATTCCTGAGCCCATTCTGTTATTTCCTTGACAGTGGCATTCCTGTTTGAGGTGCAGTGACGTTTAAGGGCCCGGAGATCACGAGCATCCAGTAGAGTTTTACGGCCTTGACCCTTACGCACAGCGATTGTTCCAGATTCTCTGAATCTTTTGATGATGTTATGCACGGTTGATGATGATAACTTAAAAGTCTTTGCTATTTTATGCTGGGTAACACCATTCTGGTATTGCTGCACTATCTTTCTGCAACAATGGTGGAATTGGTGATCCTCTTACCATCTTGGCTTCTGAGAGACACTGACACTCTGAGAAGCTCTTTTTATACCCAATCATGTTGTCAATTGACCTAATTAGTGTTAATTGGTCTTCCAGCTGTTCGTTATATGCTCAATTTCCTTTTTCCAGCCACTTATTGCTACTTGTCCCAACTTTTTTGGGATTTGTTGACACTGTGAAATTTTGAATCAACATATTTTTCCTTTAAAATGTTACATTTACTCAGATTAAACTTTTGATCTGTCATCTATGTTCTATTACGAATAAAATATTGACATTTGCCATCTCCACATCATTGCATTCAGTTTTTATTCACAATTTGTTTAGTGTCCCAACTTTTTTGGAATCCGGTTTGTATTATGGGAACAGCTGAATGTTCGGCT
>JBBPBX010041884.1:11955-28655 GCA_038048925.1 Garcialebias charrua | reverse complement strand
TCCCCTTCTGTAGAACCACTGTTGCTAAATTTTCATTCATGTATCAGGCTGTTGTGCTGTGGAACAGTTTAAAACAATTAAGTAAATCATGTACAACATTATCTGTATTTAAAAGAAAGTTTAATCAAACATGATTGATTTTCTAACACATTAGTTTTTATTTTATTTTATTTTATAATTTTAATATTTTTTTGACAATTAATATTTATTTAATATCAAATATTATCTTTTGCTTTGGTATGTAATTGTGTATGTTTAAAGAAAGATGTGAGTTTATGTATAAAGCTTTTATGGTTTTCTTCTTTATTTATTTATTTTTAGAAAGGGGGGTGCGCTTGTAAGCCCAATTAGGGTTTTTATCACCTCTCCTGCACATTTTGTTTTCTTTTTTTACTTTTCTTTTATGTATGTTGTTTCTTTTTGTGCAAACAATAAACAAACAAACAAACAAACGGTGTAAGTCTATTAAACATAATGCAGATTAGCTGTATTTGTTCTTACGTGTAAAAAAAAAAAAAGACAGAAGGAAAACATGCTGTCACTATGGTTAATTTCTTGTCTATTAAAAAAAAGAAGCCAGCTGGAGTTTAATCGGACGTCACCGATCTACAAAGTAGCTGTCGGTTGGTGCTCTTAGGAAAAGTGGCAGCAGCAAGACATGGACGTTGCAGTTTGGGAGCTAAGCCAAGAACTCAATTGAACTGATGTCCAGGTGGAAAGACTAAACAAATAATTCAAATAAGAATTCCATTTGTTACAAAAATCCCATTTTACTATGGAGAACATGTGATATGTTGTGTGTTTTAGAGTGCGGAGAACAAACGATGCATGATGTTTGGCATAAATGCACATTACAAATCACTGCACCATAAAAAAAACATATTATTTTTCTACCCTTGCTGTTTCTGACATTTGCAAACACAAGTGCTCTCTTTGTGAAGATGACTGAGCCGTTCCCTTTCAGTCATGTTCTCTCGGTGCAACATATCGCTATGGGAATCAGCGCCTCCGCACGGTTACCTGAAGTAATACACTCACGCCTTTACAGCAAGGGCGTCAGCGTCGCGCCAGAGGCCCCTCCCTCTGGGTACTTAAGCCGCTGACGCCCATCCCACTTTCTCTTATTGCCCTTCACCTCGCTTAAACCTGAAACACTCTTCTCGGATCTTCTCTGTATTTTCATCGCTCGACCAGAGGTGAGCTCGCTCCCTACACAGAGCGTACAGAGAATCTTTTCCTGCGGACTGCTGGGCTAGCGAAAGCTGGTCCGGCACATTTTTCCTTCACCCCGAATAAAATCTCAGACTACAGAATGCATCCTGGTCCCAAAATGGGAACAGGGCTTCAGGTTTGTCCGCTCACGCAGTACGGGAACCTGACCTTTTGAGCCCAGACTTCACTTGTAAAACGCTACAAGGAGCTGGTGGTATGTGTGTGCGCACTAAACATAATTCGTCTACTGTATGTGTAAAAAAAAAACACTGTTTCATGCATATACAAGAATGAAAGTACCAAAGCACAGACTGCCCTGGTTCTTGACTCACCACTTTTGTGAAACACAAACTACTAGGTCAGACTATGAACCGCAGTGGGACACACGAGTTTTGCCTGAGACAGTCAGATCTCGCGATGTCTTCTGCTGGGCAGACCAGCCTGCTCCAGAGTACTCGAAGGCCACCCTTCCCGCACTCAAACATGACAAGCAGCAGCTAGACATCCCTTCCAGGCTCATGGCGCACGCGCAGGCCTGGAGGGCGTGTCTGACAAACGAATGGGTCATGGCAACGATGTGTTGTGGACTAAAGCTGCAGTTCATCAAGGGACCCCCCCCCCCCACCCTTTCGTGGGGGTGCTGCGTTCGGACATTAACCCAGCACGCGCGCACGTGCTGAGGGAGGAAGTGTCAACGATGCTGCAGAAAGGAGTAATAAATATTGTTCCAGAACACAAATCATGCTCCGGTCAGCGCAGCAAGCTCTTCCTGGTGCCCAAAAGAGATCAATCCCTGAGACCGGTCCTGGATCTCAGGGCTCTGGGCAAGAAAACAAGAACTTTCAAGTTCAAAATGTTGACACTGCGGCAGGTCCCCCAGTCCGTGAGACCTGGAGACTACGCATGTATAGTGGATTTGAAAGATGCCTATTTCCATGTGGGCGTGTGGAGGAGGCACAGGAAATTCCTCCGGTTTGCCTTCGAAGGGAAAGCTTATGAATGCAAAGCCTTACCCTTCGGTTTGAAGACTGCTCCTCGTACATTTACTAAATGTCTGGACGCAGCCCTGACCCCTCTTAGGAATCAAGGAGTCAGGATTATGAACTACCTGGATGACCTCCTGGTTTTTGGCCGGAAGCAGAATACAGGCCCAGTCACACTCCTGCAGGGTGATCTCTCACCTGGAGTCTCTCGGTTTTGTCATAAACCTACAAAGGAGTGACCTGACCCCATCAGGATTACCGTATTTCTGGGAGTGCAGGTCTACACCATCCGGTACAGGGCATGGCTCTCAGAGGAACGTGTTTCCTCGATTTGCCGTTGCCTGGCAAAGTTTAAACTGAATCAGCGGATTCCCCTGAAAACGTGCCAACGCCTTTTAGGCCTCTTGGCGGAAGCCATACCCTGTGTGCCACACGCATTGCTGAAGATGCGGGCCCTGCATATATGGCTAAACCAACAAACACGACCTGCCCCCGTCTGGGTGAGCAGGAAAGTTTAGAATCATTTCAAAGTGCCTGAGGGCCCTGGAACCTTGGAGGGACCTGTCTGTGTTCACGGAAGGGGTCCCGTAAGGTGGGTGTCATCCCATGTGGTCATCACGACGGACGCCTCGAAAACAGGATGGGGAGGCAGTCTGCAGAAATCAGAATGCCCGAGGCCTCTGGAATGAACAGGAAGCAAGATTGTACATCAACTTCCTGGAGTTGTTGGCCATATTCCTGTCAGCAAAATACTTATTTGGTAAAGGTCTGATTGCGGGACAGCACGTCCTGGTGTAATCAGATAACAAAACCACGGTGTCCTTCATTAACTGGGAAGGGGGGACGAGATCCCAAGCCCTCCTCAGCCTGACACAGAGGATGCTCACATGGTACGCTCCAGGATTATTGTCGCTCAGGGCGACTCATGTTCCGAGTGAACTGAATTACGGAGCGAATGCCCTCTCAAGAGGGCCTCTTTTGGAATCAGAATGAAGACTGAACCCACGAGTCGTGGATCAGGTCTGGTCACGGTTTGGAAGAACCTCGGTGGACTTGTTCCCATGCGGAGCCAGCTCACAATGTGACCTCTACTTCTCAATGTTCAGGGATACCATGGCAGTTGCCTTCTTACAGAGACCTGCTGACTCAGGCACGTGGGCAGCTTCTACACCCATGTCCGGAGCTGTGGCAGCCTTCAGCCTGGCCACTGAAGGGAACTGGCTGAGGGCCTAAGGCCTGATCGTCTTTGTTCCAACAACAACAACAGCATACACAAGGGAGACCCTTGGTGTTTATGTTTACTTGGGAGATGCTTCAGTGGAAGGGTTCCCCTCTCCTCTGACAGTTCTCCAACATCAGGATGGGCCTCTTTGACAGTCCTAGTAGTTGTCTGTTCAAGAAGCAGATGAGGGACTCGTGCGTGCCCCTTGTACATATGAATTTTTTTTCCTCTGGGGACCTGGAAGGTTACCCTGTGCTTGAACTGGGTTTTCTACCTCCACATTGCCATCTGATTGCCAGTGGCGTAATAGGTCCCTTGCTCTTTTCCTCCTGCTTCTCAAGATTTCCAGGGAAAAGGAGATGATGAGTAATCACACTAGCAGAGGACGCTTATGCTGTCTCTAGCTGGTGTTTTCCTCTATGTGTCCAGTGGTAACATCAGGCTGATGTTTCTACATGTGGCATTTTTCTTCTCAGGCTGTGTTCTCTACATTCCTTGTGGAGAGCGGCTGGGAAAGGCCTGCCGTATTAAGGCAGATGTTCTCTCATTCATTTTGCTGAGCATTTCAAGGGTGTGAATGAATATTACGTTCCCATAGCATATGTTGCACCGAGAGAACATGACTGAAAGGGAACTGAAAGTTATGCACCATAACTCATGTTCCCTGAAGGAAGGGAACAAGGTGCAACATACCTTGCCCTTTTCAATGCTGAAAGCTCGGTGAAGTGCATTTTAGAGAAAGTGGGATGGGCGTCAGCGGCTTAAGTACCCAGAGGGAGGGGCCTCTGGCGGGACGCTGACGCCCTTGCCGTAAAGGCGTGAGTGTATTACTTCAGGTAACCGCACGGAGGCGCTGATTCCCATAGCATATGTTGCACCTCGTTCCCTTCCTTCAGGGAACGTGAGTTATGGTGCATAACTTTCAGTTTTCTGATTTCTGTTTTTAGGTGTCCCATGACTTTGCCATTAATTTCAACCCAGATGATGATGAATGCGAAGGTAAGATGATTTTCTGCAGATGTTGCAAAACACCTGGAACACAAAAATGGTGGTTAGCAGGTTTTTAACTTCATATTTTTAACCAAATGAATAAATAACAAATTGTATTTATTTTTTCTAAGCTTAATATTTGCCTTCTCAACTTACAAATATTTAAATTATGGAAAGTTTTCTGCTTTCTATGGATGTTGCAACTGATGCTTATTCATTCTGCTCTGCGCTCTCTTTGATCAGAGATCCAAGGAGTGGTTGAGGCGTACCAGAACTGCCTTCCTAAGATCCAGCTGTACGGTCCAACAAACATTTCTCCGATCATTAACAGGATAGCCAAGGTGTCAGCAGGAGATGGCAACATTAAAGATGCTTCTGTGAGTCCACCTCTGTGCTCCCCAGGGATATACAGATGAACGCGGCACAGTCTTTGTTGTTATGGCTCACATTCAGTTTTCTGAGAGAACAGCCTCTGCTTTAACTCTTGCAGCCATGACGTGAATGATGCAAAAACAGGGGTAAAAAGTTAATTAGTGTGACTGAAACTGCAGATAGCAGCCGCACAAGCTGTTCTAATTAGGTTTATTTCTTTTATATCAAAGAAAGTTTTGTGTTAGAAGTTAGTTTGTGAATCGCACTCAAAGTGCGCCCGTTGAGTTTTTAAACCCCTTTTATGTCACTATGACGAGTTTACTTTGTTTCTTTTTAATCAGGAACAGATAAGGATGCCAACAAAAACATGTAAAACAAAAAAAATATAACACTGAAACCATTCCACAGAGTTTGTGTCTCAAATCAAGAATGAATTACCGTATTTTCCAGCCTATAAGTCATAGTTTTTTTAAACTAATTTTCATGTCCTCCGACTTATGGGGCGAAGCGACATATTTATGGATTTTTCCCCATATTTTTAGACTAATTTTTGGCTCAGATATGACCGTTTCCATTCATTCTGACGAAAAAAAATGGAGCAGTACCACTTTCAGCCGCTAGGGTCCACCGACCGTTCCCAGCTCATGTGTCCGACAAAAGTCTCCTCTGCTCGGACTCACTCTGTCGCAGCCCGGCCTCCTGCACTCTGGAGGTCTGAACTAGTGTTTGTCTGCAACATAGCTCAAGAACCACACAACAGATTTTGATGAAACTTACAGAAAGTAATCACTGGATGGATATTTACAAACTATTAGCTGTAGGAGATGTTTGAGCTAAAATTCGATTTATTTATAATTAATTTTCGCAGCGCGCACGATCGTTTGGAAGACGTCAAAGCGAAACAATTTAAATCCAGCAGATTTGACCATTACGTGAATTTATTAAGGAACGGTTATGCTCAGAAACACTTTTGCTATAATGTCAGCAAACAAATATATACTTTTAAGTGTTTATCTTGCTAAATTTTAAAGAAAATGCAGCGGTCCCAACCGTGCGGTTGCACGTAGCGAAACTACTTTTTAAATCCAGCTGATTTGACAATTACGTTCATTTATTAAGGAAATGTTAAGCTAAGACACATCTTTGCTATAATTTTCAGCAAACAAATAATTGTTTTTACCGTGTAAATCTTGTTAAAGTCTTTCCGTGCACGCTCCTGTGGTCGCCATATGCAGCAGGGCGGTGACGCGTAACATACGCAACGCGTCAGCGGTGACGCATAATAGATGTGACTTATGGGGCGAAGCAACATATTTATGGATTTTTCCACTTTATTGGACATATTGGACTAAAGCGACTTATGGGGCGGAGCGACTTAAAGGGCGGAAATTACGGTAACTGTAAAAAGCTTCACTTTTTGTTTTATTTATCATATTTGCTGCTATTTTAAACGGCAAAATCATATCACTTTACAATAGGATTACCAATATAAAAGATGAATAAATAGTTAATAATTCATCAGTAAAGTTGCAAACAATTTACAAGCCATTCATACGAAGTTAACGTTGACGTACTCATCAGTGAACCAAATTTTATCTGTACTCTTCAGTTGTAGTTTTAAACTCACATTCTTCTTCACTGGGTGATTTTCAACATCACTTATTAGCCATGAACACCTTTATAAATGAGGATAGCAGGCTAAAGAACATACAGGAGAAATTAAATGGTAAATGGACTGTACTTAAGTAGCACCTTTTTATCTTACTGAGATACTCAAAGCACTTTACAACAATCTGTGCCTCATCTACCCATTCATACAGCACTCTACTAGATCTCTACATAGACTAATCAGAGCGTTATCACATTCATACACCGATGGGACACACATTGGAGGCAATGAGGGGTTCAGTAACTTGCCCTGGGACACTTCGGCATGCGACTGCTGGTGGAATCGAACCACCTACTTTTGCATTATAGGACGACTGCTCTAACCACTCAGCCACAGTCGCCCTTGTTGTAAAGTAAATTTAGCAGCAACCAAACTATTATAGTTATCAAGGTAAAAGACAGCGCATGAACTTGCCAGATTGTGACCTCTTGTACGTGACATGCACCAGTTTGAACATTAACAGGTAAACGTTTTATACACATACTGATGCCTGACACGGAAACCAAACAATTTAGCTTTAATATTTGAATTTTGTTCTGCACCTCGGGGCTGCTGTATGACAACTAAAGCTCAGTGGAGGCTTTGAAATCCTCCAGAATGATATCAAAGTCTGCTCAGATTACAACACACACTGCGAGATGGCCTTGCTCATGAACACACGGTGGTGAACTGCGTTTCATTTCCACACACTCTTGACTGCAATTGTTTCTTGCAGCGATACCACATCCTGCTCATCCTCACAGACGGTGTGGTGACAGACATGGCTGACACACGTGAAGCCATTGTTCGAGCCTCCTACCAGCCTCTCTCCATTATCATCGTTGGTGTGGGCAATGCCGACTTCACAGACATGCAGATTCTGGACGGAGACGATGGAGTCCTGCGGTCACCAAAGGGCGAACCGGTCCTCAGGGACATTGTGCAATTTGTGCCCTTCAGAGACTTCAAAACGGTCAGTGTTTTTCACCATCTGTCATTTTTTTCAACCCCCCATGACATCTAACTGCTTTGAAGCTATTGAAAATAAAACTTGTCTATTCATGCATCATTTACAGCCGTCATTGTGGAGATAAATATTTTTGCCTGTGTCACACATTAAAAAATATTCACTTAAACTATAGTTGAGTAAAATCGTCACATAAAATTTGCAACAATAAACCAAACAATATATTTTCTGCACTCGCTCTTGTGCAAGGCGGATTACTTTGTACATTTCTCTCCCTCTCCTGTTCTCCTCCTGCTTTTTTGCTCTCTGTCTCGTGTATCGGAGCTCCTATTACACATCTTCCGAAACGAAAACTACTGTCATGGATCTGTTCAGCTGGACTTTCAACGCAATCTACAAAATCTTTTCAACAAAGCGACAGGGTCTTGGAGAGCCCTCATGCCCAGCAGAGACTTATGCGGCAGGATACGTCATGGATCCGTGGGGAGTTTGGGAGCTGATGTATCTCTCCGTTTTGTCTCAGGAGGACGCCGAAGATGCTTACATAATTGGAATCATGATAGCAGGCTTTCTGCTTTTTGGCATTGACCGATTCCTATGTTATTGCTATTAAGGACGACAGCGGCAGCAGTTTCAGCCATGGTAAAACTGCAGCATTTGTGTAAAGGTTTGGCTCATGCTTCCAGTACTCAAAATCAGTTGATTTATGAAATAAACAGTAAGATGGAAGCAATTTGTGAGAATTACAGGCCACCTGTGGCTTCTGGGACTTGCCAGCATGTTGGAGAAAACCTTGGAGAAGGCTCATAAGCATGGACCAGTGGAATGCTCACAAATCTGGCCATTTTGTATCTTGAAAGTACCGGCAGGACTCACGGCTGACAAGGAAAAAAAAACAGTCTGCCGGAAAAAGTCAGCAATTTTGGCTTATCTGAATCTGACTCCCCCGGTTGGCCTCGAAAGCAGGCCAACTTATCAAAATTTTCCTGGGATATGTGTAAACTAAGGAAAAGCTTTGTCTATCGCAACCCTCATTGAGAACTTCTGTGAAGGCTTATCAGAACTGTGCCAGCTGACACCAACATCTTATCAGGGCTATGGTCTATTTGGAAGTGCTTCATGGACAAATCTCACCATCTTGCCATCAAATGCATACGTAATGTGCTGCTGACAGTTTTTTGATGTCTTAAATCATGTCCCAATAGGACAAGGTGTGAAGAGATCTTTTTTTTTTGTAATGTCACTATCCATCCTCATGGCTTCCCCCCCCCCCTTTCTATCTAAAAAAAGTATTCTGAAAAAGGATAAGTGGCTGTGCTCCTGTAGCAGCAGCGTGCACTCTGCCCATTTTTAAGACGACTGTACTAATTTCACTGGATTTCGGTACAATGATAATAAAGATTATTCTGATTCTGAACAATAAATGTAGAGTCAGAGTCAAAGAGTCAGAGATTATTTATTGTCATTCGCACCACATGTGGGACATGTGATGGAATGAGATTATGTACACAGGGTCCCAGTTACACCCAACAATAAAATATAAAAGAAAAACAGTAATAAGATCCAAGATATGAACTAAGAAAAACATCAACTAAAAATACACTAAGCACTAATAGTACAAAAACATTACTTCGAACAGCAGCACGAACATGTCTATGTGAGCAGATGAGCATGAATGAACACATCAACATGAAACAGATCAGCAGCAACATGATGTGATTTTTCACAGTCATTATCCTGGTTAGAGATTCATGAGTCTAACAGCCTCAGGGTAGAAAGCTGTTCCTCAGTCTAGTGGTTCTACACTTAATGCTCCTCAACCTCCTTCCTGAGGGGAGTGGGGCAAAAAGTGTGTGTGCTGGGTGAGTGTGGTCCTTCATGATGCAGGTGGCTCTCTTCCTGCATCTGGAGGTGTAGATGTCTGTGATGGTGGGGAGACTGACTCCAACATCTTCTGTGCAGCCTTCACCACTCTCTGCAGAGCTTTTCTTTCTGCAGCTGTGCAGCCTCCATGCCACACATTGATGCTGGAGCACAGGATGCTCTCCACTGCACACCTGTAGAAGGAGGTGAGGACTGAGCTTCTCAGACCAGCTCGTCTCAACCACCTGAGGAAGTAGAGTCTCTGATGACCTTTCTTGATCAGGCTGGTGGTGTTGTTGCTCCAGCTGAGGTTGTTCAGGTGCACAGGTGTAGCTAGAGACCACTTCCACCGCAACATGTTCTGTGACTGTTACATTTACGTCGTCAGTCTATCGCACAGCTTGCCTAATTTATTTGTGTACTAGAGCACTCATAAAGTGACCTTGTTTATAAAGTGACTTTCTGCTTTCATATATAGTTCTCCTGGGCTGCCACCTTACCGTGGTGGAGGGGTTTGAGTGTCCCAATGATCCTAGGAGCTATGCTGTCAGGGGCTTCATGCCCCTAGTAGGGTCACCCAAGGCAGACAGGTCCTAGGTGAGGGACCAGACAAAGTGCAGCCCAAAGACCCCTTATGATGAGTCAAATCACTGGAAACAATGTTCCCTCGCCCGGACGCGGGTCACCGGGGCCCCACTCTGGAGCCAGGCCCGGAGGAGGGGCACGTTGGCGAGCGCCTGGTGGCCGGGCTTTTACCCATGGAGCTCGGCCGGGCACAGCCCGAAGAGGAGACGTGGGTCCCCCTTCCCATGGGCTCACCACCTGTGAGAGGGGCCAAAGGGGTCGGGTGCATTGTGGAATGGGTGGTGGCCGAGGGCGGGGACCCTGGCGGTCTGATCCTCGGCTACAGAAGCTGGCCATTGGGACATGGAATGTCACCTCTCTGGTGGGGAAGGAGCCTGAGCTAGTGTGTGAGGTTGAGAGGTTCCGGCTAGAAATAGTCGGACTCACCTCAACGCATGGCTCTGGCTCTGGAACCAGTTTCCTTGAGAGGGGTTGGACACTCTTCCACTCTGGAGTTGCCCCTGGTGAGAGGCGCCGAGCAGGAGTGGGCATACTGGTTGCCCCCCATCTTGGTGCCTGTACGTTGGGGTTCACCCCGGTGAACGAGAGGGTAGCCTCCCTTCGCCTACGTGTGGGGGGACGGGCTCTGACTGTTGTTTGTGCCTATGCGCCAAACGGCAGCGCAGATTACCCACCCTTTTTGGAGTCCTTGGAGGGGGTATTGGAGGGTGCGCCTCCTGGGGACTCCCTTGTTCTGCTGGGGGACTTCAACGCTCACGTGGGCAATGACAGTGAGACCTGGAGGGGTGTGGTTGGGAGGAACGGCCCCCCTGATCTGAACCCGAGTGGTGTTCTGTTGTTGGACTTCTGTGCTCGTCATGGATTGTCCATAACGAACACCATGTTCAGGCATAAGGGTGTCCATATGTGCTCTTGGCACCAGGACACCCTAGGTCGCAGTTCGATGATCGACTTTGTTGTCGTCTCATCTGATCTGCGGCCGCATGTCCTGGACACTCGGGTGAAGAGAGGGGCGGAGCTGTCAACTGACCACTACCTGGTGGTGAGTTGGCTCCGATGGTGGGGGAGGATGCCGGTCAGACCTGGCAGACCCAAACGTATTGTGAGGGTCTGCTGGGAACGTCTGGCAGAGTCTCCCGTAAGACGGAGCTTTAACTCCCACCTCCGGGAGAGCTTTGAACACGTTCCGAGGGAGGCGGGGGACATTGAGTCCGAGTGGGCCATGTTCCGCGCCTCTATTGTCGAGGCAGCTTATCGGAGTTGTGGCCGCAAGGTTGTTGGTGCCTGTCGTGGTGGCAACCTCGAACCCGGTGGTGGACGCCAGCGGTGAGGGATGCTGTCAAGCTGAAGAAGGAGTCCTATTGGGCCTTTTTGGCCTGTGGGACCCCGGAAGCAGCAGATAGGTACCGGCAGTCCAAGCGGCATGCGGCTCGGGTGGTTGCTGAGGCAAAAACTCGGGCGTGGGAGGAGTTCGGAGAGGCCATGGAGAATGACTTCCGTACGGCTTCGAGGCGATTCTGGTCCACCATCCGGCGTCTCAGGGGGGGAAAGCGGTACGCGACCAACACCATTTATGGTGGGGATGGCGTGCTGTTGACCTCAACTCGGGATGTTGTGAGTCGGTGGGCGGAATACTTCGAAGACCTCCTCAATCCTACTGGCACGTCTTCCACTGAGGAAGCGGAGCCTGGGGACTTTGGGTCGGGCTCTCCAATCTCTGGTGCTGAGGTCGCCGAGGTGGTTAAAAAGCTCCGCGGTGGCAAGGCTCCGGGGGTGGATGAGATTCGTCCTGAGTTCCTTAGGGCTCTGGATGTTGTGGGGTTGTGTTGGCTTACGCGACTCTGCAATATCGCGTGGACATCGGGGGCAGTTCCCTTGGATTGGCAGACTGGGGTGGTGGTTCCCCTATTCAAAAAGGGGGACCGTAGGGTGTGTTCCAACTATAGAGGGATCACACTCTTAAGCCTCCCTGGTAAGGTCTATTCAGGGGTTCTGGAGAGGAGGGTCCGTCGGATAGTCGAACCTCGGATTCAGGAGGAGCAGTGTGGTTTTCGTCCTGGTCGTGGAACACTAGACCAGCTCTACACCCTCAGCAGGGTCCTGGAGGGTGCGTGGGAGTTTGCCCAACCAGTTTACATGTGCTTTGTGGACTTGGAAAAGGCATTCGACCGCGTCCCTCGGGGGGTTCTGTGGGGGGTACTCCGGGAGTATGGGGTACCAGGCCCATTGATATGGGCTGTTAGGTCCCTGTACGACCGGTGTCAGAGCTTGGTCCGCATCGCTGGCAGTAAGTCAGGCTCGTTTCCGGTGAGAGTTGGACTCCGCCAAGGTTGCCCTTTGTCACCGATTCTGTTCATAACTTTTATGGACAGAATTTCTAGGCGCAGCCAAGGTGTTGAGAGGATCCGTTTTGGTGGCCTTAGAATCGCTTCTCTGTTTTTTGCAGATGATGTGGTCCTATTGGCTTCATCAGTTCGTGATCTACAGCTTTCGCTGGAGCGGTTTGCAGCTGAATGTGATGCGGCCGGGATGAGGATCAGTTCCTCCAAATCCGAGGCCATGGTCTTGAGCCGGAAAAGGGTAGCATGCCTTCTCCGGTCGGGGAGGAGGTCCTGCCCCAAGTGGAGGAGTTTAAGTATCTCGGGGTCTTGTTCACGAATGAGGGAAAACTGGAGCGTGAGATCGATAGGCGGATAGGTGCAGCGTCCGCAGTGAAGCGGGTGCTGTACCGGTCTGTCGTGGTGAAGAGAGAGCTGAGTCAAAAGGCAAAGCTCTCAATTTACCGATCGATCTACGTTCCCACCCTCATCTATGGTCATGAGCTCTGGGTTATGACCGAAAGAACGAGATCTCGGATACAAGCGGCTGAAATGAGTTTTCTCCGCAGGGTGTCTGGACTCTCCCTTAGAGATAGGGTGAGAAGCTCAGTCATCCGGGAGGGACTCGGAGTAGAGCCGCTGCTTCTCCACATCGAGAGGAGCCAGTTGAGGTGGCTCGGGCATCTGGTTAGGATGCCTCCTGGACGCCTCCCTGGTGAGGTGTTCCGGGCATGTCCCACCGGGAGGAGACCCAGAGGAAGACCCAGGACACGCTGGAGGGACTATGTTTCTCGGCTGGCCTGGGAACACCTTGGGATTCCCCCAGAGGAGCTGCTCCAAGTGGCTGGGGAGAGGGAAGTCTGGGCCTCCCTACTTAGGCTGCTACCCCCGCGACCCGACCCCGGAAAAGCGGAAGAAAATGGATGGATGGAAATAAAAATGGTCACATCAACATAATTATTGTTAAGTCTTTATTGTTTGCAAGTTCATGGATAAAACAAAGATTATCATGAATGAATAAATCTTTATTTCAATCAAACATAAAACAACAACAAATTACATACATTCATACATACATACATACATACATACATACATACATACATACATACATACATACATACATACATACATACATACATACACATACATACATACATACATACATACATACATACATACATACATACATACATACATACATACATACATACATACATACATACATACATACATACATACATACATACATACATACATACATACATACATACATACATACATACATACATACATACATACATACATACATACATATGCATTTTGGCCATCTTACATAGCCATCTGCATGAAAAGAAGTACAGTAGTATGAAGTAAAATCTATATTTCCTACCCCTTTCTCACAGCAACTAAAACCCAATAAATGCCACTTTAGAACAGATCTTTCTTTTTGATTTATTGTCTTTAATTCTGTTGTTTGCTGACTTCTATACAATATACTTCATCTGCTTTTTTATTTGCTTTATTGTGCATTTTTGCACATGTAACACTGAGGGGAAAATGTGCTGAAAATGTTTTCTCAGTTCTTAGTGTGTGACTGATTGGGACGAGACAATGAGAATTCAGAAACTATTCAAAGCTCCAAATAGTTGATAACATTAGGAGAATCCACACAAAGAGTGTTTATTTGTGGTTTTATATTCCTTGTTTGTTATGAACTATTTTTCAGTTTAATCATTGAGTTGTTCCAGACCTTTTTCACACGTTTCAAGTTCATAACTGTGCCAGTTAAAGAAGACAGCAGTTTTTATTACGTTTTAATTCTCATTACTCATCTCTGAATTGATATGATGAACTTTTTGTATTTGCACCCATAAAGTAGTCCATCCATCCATCCATCCATCCATCCATCCATCCATCCATCCATCCATCCATCCATCTATCCTCTTTACCCGCTTCTTCTTTTTTGGGTCATGGGTGTCACTGGTGTCCATATCCAGCCATCACTGTGCGAGAGGTGAGGGACACCCTGGACAGGTCTCCAGTCCATCACAGGGAGACACAGAGACAAGCGAGACAAACATTAACCAGAAAAACAACCGTTTTAATGTCTTGGATGCACATTTTAGGACAATTTTCAAACAATTTTTTCTTGTGTTTTACCAACCTGGCTCTGGCTCTGGTTCATAGAAAAAAACGAGATAGTGTGTAATTTGTTTATTTTATTTAAATTAGCCAATAAATTTTGTTCAAGACGTGAAACTCTGAAAAAATATGTGAGTGGAAATATTTACAAAGTGTAATTCCAGACGTGGGTGGTTGTAAATGCACATGAACATCCCTTATTGGTACACAGAAAACAACACGTTTTTTTAACCAACTGTTGGAAATTGCAGTCAGAACAAAGAGTTATTTTAAAGCTGACGTGTTACGTTAAAGTCTTGTCTCTGAGGTGCAGCAGGAATCTTCTGATCCTTTCAGGCTGTTGCCAAACCCCCCCAAAAAAAACATGTCTGGAAGGGACAAACGATGGTTGGCTGCGTCGTGGAGATGTATAGACCCATCAATCGAAAAAATTTTACTGGTATTTTGCAACAAAATAAAAGTGTCAGAGACTTGTGTCCTTTCTGGTAGAAGTAAACAAGCGTTGCCAACAAGCTCATTAAAGGGGACCACATATTCAAAATTCACATTTTAATGGTTTTTTAACTCAACTTTGGGTATGTACTTCATAAAAAAACAGTTCTAGGGCCAAAAAAATGCACCCAGTGGTTTATTTACTCTAAGTATATTTATTTATCTTTGATAGAAACACTTCGTTTTCACTTCCTGCGGTTTGTGACGTCACAAACCGCAGCCACAACCCACAGCCCACCCCAACCTTTGTCCTGCCCCGTCACCTAGCAACCCCTGGTGATGCTCCACCCACTTCAGTATAAAAGAGGTGACGGTTGTTTTTCCTTATTTCATGTCAGCACAATGGCTAAAAATGTCACAGAGTCTAGCCAGCTAACGTGAGCGTTGCGAAGATTCTCTAACCCTCCTGGCCCAGATAATGGCATAGTTTTCAGATGGGAGTCTTGAATGAACAGCGATGCAGCATGTTGCAGTGTGTGTGTGTGTGTGTGTGTGTGTGTGTTGGTTTATGTGTCATAGCAGGCCAGACTACGTACCGCTAAACCACATTAACAAACCTGTGTGTGTGTATGTGTGTGTGTGTGTGTGTGTCGCGCGCTGATCGAGGGAGACAGCCCCGCTGTGTGTGTGTGTGTCCGCTGCGAGTGACATCCGCTCCCTCCAGCGCGCGCGCACAGGGGGAGGGAGGGAGACGTCAGGGGAGTTGTACATTTATTACAGAGGAAAAATTAAAAATGACACGACAACTTGTACACGTCTGATCTGTCCCACAATAAATACGTCGCGGTCCAGTTCAGCTCAGCTATACAGGGCTCTGGGTGGCAGTAACGCGAGTTCAGACATCCTCGTCTGCCTTTGGAGGGCGGAGTTAATGTAAACAGATCTTTGAAGGGCGTGGCCACGAGATCTCATTATCATAAACCAGTCGTTCAAAACGAAAGTTAAAAATGGCAGAATTAAAAAGGGTATAATTGATTATCTAAGAATTATTTTGTGTATTAAATTGAATGAACATTGTCTGGTAACCCCACAGACATACCATAAGACGGCTGAGACGAGCTGGTCTGAGAAGCTCAGTCCTCACCTCGTTCTACAGGTGTGCAGTGGAGAGCGTCCTGTGCTCCAGCATCAACGTGTGGCATGGAGGCTGCACAGTTGCAGAGAGGAAAGCTCTACAGAGAGTGGTGAAGGCTGCACAGAAGTCTGTGGGAGTCAGTCTCCCCACCATCACAGACATTTACACCTCCAGATGCAGAAAAAGAGCCACCTGCATCATGAAAGACCTCACTCACCCAGCACACTCACTCTTTGCACCACTCCCCTCGGGACGGAGGTTGAGGAGCATCAAATGTAGAACCACTAGACTGAGGAACAGCTTCTACCCTGAGGCTGTCAGACTCATGAATAAATAAATAATAAGAATAAACACTGCAAAATGTCACATCATGTTGATACTGATCTGTTTCTTGTTGCTGCGTTCATCTGTGACCATCTGCTCATAATGACTCATGTTCGTGCTGCTGTTTATAATGATGTTTTTCTACTACATTAGGGCTTAGTGTATTACTAGCTGATGTCTCTCTTAGTTAATCCTAGATGTTATTATTGTTTTTCTCTTGCATTTGTTGTTGGATGTAACTGGGACCCTGTGTACATAATCTCGTTTTCAACACATGTACTACATGCGGTGCAAATGACAATAAATTCTCTCTGACTCTGACTCTGACTCTGAAAATTTTTAAAAACCTATCTGTGGTCTCCTTTAAACATTATTATAAGACACGCAACCATTGCTTTATTTTTTATTATGGCTACCATTTCTATTCTCATCATAATTCTGTTAAAATGTGTTAAGCATTTTTTATTTTAAATAAATTTCTAGACCTCCCATCCCCCCAACACA
>JBBPBX010041883.1:0-26849 GCA_038048925.1 Garcialebias charrua | reverse complement strand
TATATATATATACATATATATATATATATATATACGTATATATATAATATATATATGGGCAGCACGGTGGCACAACTGGTAGAGCTGCTGCCTCTCAGCGAGAAGGTTGCCGGTTCAAATCCCGGTCCGGGGCCTTTCTGGGTGGAGTTTGCATGTTCTCCCCGTGCATGCGTGGGTTTCCTCCGGGTACTCCGGTTTCCTCCCACAGACCAAAAAACATGCTTGTTAGGCTGATTGGTGACTCTAAATTGACCCTAGGTGTGAGTGTGAGAGTGGATGGTTGTTTGGTGTGAGTGAGACAGGTCCCTCTTGTAAATGAGTCCCCGTGACTCAACGAGGCTAGCCTGTATAAATAAAGGTTGAATGAATGAATGAATTTTTTTTATTTATAAATAGATAAATGTACAGTACTGTACAGTCACCAAGCACTTAACCTATCCTAACACAGTTAAAGGTGCAATATGTAGTTTTTGGAACATGTTGGAACTAAGAAAATTTTTGAACAGAGACACGTTTCTGGTCCCTCCCCCTTAATCTCGCTGAACTTCAGCTCAGCCCCTATAGCTCCGCCTCCACTGCATGTCCTGTCGCAGCCGCTGCAATTTTCTGTGTTTATATGTTAATAAAATGTTCTAAAAAATTAAATAAAAACATGGAGCGCTGGTCCAGCACACCAGAACACCAGGAAATCTGCAGAGCCTCGCGCAGCCACGTTGAACCCGAGTTTAATTCGCTCGTGACAAATTCATTCATTTCCTCATCATTTCAGTCATGGACTCAGCGAGGAGGAAGTGATCACTTGACTTTTGGCAAAAAAACAAAAGAAAAGTCCAGATCAGGGATGAAGAAGGGGAATTTAATACATTTGTGTCACATACAAAACAGTTTTGCATTGCTTTGCAATCCTTTGAACGAGAACGTGCGTGGCCGCTGGGGCTGGGACTAGGGGTGCACCGATTTCAATTTTCTGGCCGATCACCGATTTTTAGAAAGTCTGACCTGCCGATTCCGATTTTGGCCGATACCGATTTTCAGGTGTGAAAAGGTCAAAATGTACCTTAAATTTTCCAATCTTACTTTATTGTAAACAAAGTTTAACCATAAAAAATCTGTTCATTTTCCTCTTTCAGTTGTTACATTTTAAATAAATTTTTATTTTCATTTAAAATTTTAAAAAACAAAACAAAAAAAGATAATGCAGCATGTGTAACATTTTCAAGTCAGTGGGTAATAAGAAATAACACTCGCACAGGTAAGTTTGTCCTCACAGACTTATTCCAGTCACTTTTTCATTAGTGGCAGGTTTTTCTTGATGAACAAAATCATTTCTGCTTTGTCACCAGACAGGCGACTTCTTTTCTCATCTACTACATGTCCAGCCAAGCTAAACAGGCGCTCGCTTTCAATGCTTGTGCATGGGGCAGAGAGATTCGGGCAAGTAGAGCAAGATGAGGGAAACAATTTTCATTGATCCTCCAGTAGACCAATGGGTCCTGGCCCCTTTCGACAGGAACCTCCGATAGGTAGTTCTGTACCTGCATAGCTGAAGGGCTGGCCAGCTGTTGCTCCTTTTCAATGTTCTCCTTTAAGATTTCGTTGTGAACTGCAAACAGTAGACTACACATTTTTGCTGCAGATTCATCGATGTCAGGAGGATGTCAGGAGGTCCCACTTCAGAGAATGTTCCTGCAGCAGGTGTGCATCTGGTCCCCCCATCTGCTGAGAAGTAGTGATTCTTGTACCTTGTTTTGCATAAACAAACAAAGATGGGTCAATCATTGTGTTTTGTATACATTAAAAGTTTTTTTTAAATTGCAATTTAAAAAAAAATTTCCATTAAATTTAAAATAAACATTTCTTGATTGAAATTTTCTATAAAGAAATATGTATTTTAAATTTAATTTAAATGTTTCTTGAAATATAGTAGTAGGCTAAAAGTAATTGTGACTAAAATAGAATATTCAGTTACTTACCTTGGATCCAGAATAGTGGCCAAGATGCACAGGGGCTCATCATGCTCAATGTTGTTAAATCTTCTCACAACAGCCTCCAACAATGTAGTTTTGGCTTTACCCACACCACGGTCTGTGCTGGCTTGCCTCTCCAAAATCCGTTTTGAGTGCAGTGATGGCTGGGATTACAGTTTAAGAGTATTTGATGAAGTTCGAACTGTTCGTCAATCCACTGTGCAGTAAAACTTAACATGGACACTTACATCAGAAGTCCAGATGTCTGTTGTAAAGTTGAGTGTATTTGTATTAGCTTTTAGCAGGCTGCGGGTGTCTCTCAAAACTTGGCTGAACAACTCCGGTGATGCAAAATCAGAAAAATATCTCCGCCTCGGCATATTATGTAGTAGTTTCTTTATTTCAGACACAATGTAAGATCCATATAAAGTATGCATATAAGGAAAGAAAAATAAAATAAATGAAAAGATTAAAAGAGATTAAAAAACTTTCCTATAGAGGCTCATCTGCAAATGAGTCCTTAAAATAGAAAAATATCTCACAGAGCTTAGTCCAGGGTTGGTCAGTGTAGTGATGATACAGTTTTCAGATTCAGACAATCTACACATGCATCTATACATGAGGTTACGCAGCACCGCTTGGCAGGTAGGCACACCTGCATCTGCAAACATTTTGCTCGCACTGCTCCATCGAGGTACCCTCAGCATCATCCGAAGGCCATCATTATATGCCACAGTTAGTCTATACATACTGCTCTTTTTATAACGTCTCCACAGGTGAGCGGTGTACAAAGGAGTGCAGTAGGCCTTAAAGAGTTGGATCTTAACAGATGTTGAGCACATTCCAAACCTACGGATCAGCGTGTTAGCTTGACCATAGAGCATACGACATTGTCTGTAAATGTCTCTATCATCTGACAGGTCTGCAGTCAAATAGTGCCCCAAATATTTATATTCATCACTGACATCCAGCCTGTTGCCCGACAGAAAGAAGTCAGGGAACATCAACTTGGAGTCTTCTCTGCTCCGCACAATCATGATGCTGCTTTTCTTCGCATTATATTTTATATCAAAGTCACTTCCATAGTCAGAGCACACCTGCAGCAGTTCTTGTAAGCCAGCAGAATAGGGACAGAAGATTACTAAATCATCGGCATACATAAGATGGTTGATGACCTTATTTCCCACCCTACAACCTGTTCCACAGTCATTTAAAAGCTTTGACAGGTCATCCATGTAAACATTGAACAAAAAGGGAGACAGGATGCTACCCTGTCTCACACCGTTTGAGACACTGAAGGGGTCCGATACAGAGTTTCCCCATTTGACATACATTTGTTGATTTGCCTACCAAAAAACCAGAATCCTCACCAAATATTTGGGGACACCACTCTTATACAACTTGCAGAACAGCTTTTCATGATTTACATAATCAAAAGCCTTTGAAGCATCAATAAAACACATGAAAATGGAGGTGTTGTGTCTATTGTACAGATCTATAATTTATTTTAAAGCAAAGATGCACAAGTCTGTTCCATGTTCACGTTTAAACCGAAACTGATTGTCAGAGGTCAGCAAAAATCCTTCCAGCTTGTTCAAAATAGCCCTCTCCAGCACCTTAGATAAGGTGCTGGCCAGGGCTATAGGCCTGTAATTATCCCTACTGTTAATTCTACCAGCTCTATCTTTCACAATCGGAACTAAAATGACAGATAGTAATTTGTCAGGTAGAACTCCATGAACTAGAAAGCCCGTAAAACATATTGCAAGTACCGGTAGAGGGTATAATTTCCTGCTTGCATATTTCAGATGCTCAGCAGATACCATGTCTGACCCACTTGACTTGTTGTTATCCAGCTTCATCACAATCTCAGAGATTCCCTTTGGGGACACAACCACATTTTCATTTCCATCAATATGTCCAACCATAAATGAATTACTTTTAACAGCGTTAAAAATATCTTGGTAATGTTTCCGCCATAGATCAGTGATCTCTGCTGCTCCGCTCACACCATCAATATGTGTTGGTAAAGACCTTTTATTATTACTCATCTTTTTTATTTCTGTCCAGAAATCTGTAGGGCATTTACTTTGAAGTTTCCTAGCCAGTGATTCAGCCCTGAGAGAATTCTCATGTCTTTTAATGAACCGTAAGGCATATTTTAAGTTTGCATTTGCCTCCTTCATATTAGCAAATAGAGGACCACATTTAGCTTTACCTGATTCGACCCAGGCTTTGTATTTCGTGGGCTCACGTGCTGCATCAAGCTTCTAAAACCTTTGTACACAACGACTGAAAAGGGCTGGTCGTTTAATGCCATGAACTCCATCACTTTCCTAGTGGTAGCTTTGCTCTTTTCGTGCTCATAAAAGTTAACAGCGGACCACCGACTGGCTCTTTGATAGCGCTAGCTTTAGCTTTAGCATTAGCTTAGCTTGGTTGCTCGCTTCAAACGTTGCATACTTGGCTACGTGGTGATTTCTTAAATGGCGAACAAGGTTTGTTGTATTGAAGGTTTTTGTTGTGGCTCCACCACGACTTACACAAATTGCGATCTTTTGCTCATTTTCTATGCGTAGAACTTCCAAACCGACAACATGGCTGCTCCGAGTGACCTGTGTTGACTGTGTTAACGCGCATGTGCAGACGTGACCTGGTGGGCGGGTCTGTTAGTCAACCTCTCGCCCCCGCTCAGCCCCCTCTCACAGCAGAGCAAAAGGGGACAGCGGCTGATTTTCAGACCTTTGCCGAGGCATGTGCGATCGGTGGATAAAATCGGCTTCTCATTTAATGCGGTTGGCCCAAAAGCCCTGAACGGTATTGAGCAAAAACAGTGATTTCCGAATTAATTGTTCAAAATTACAAAATGCATAAAAATGATAAATAAAAAGCTGTGCCTCATAGGCCTGGTCTTGGTGAGTAGTTTGACGTAAGTTTTGTGCAGTTGGCACAAAAGCCCTGAACGGTATTGAACAAAAACAGTGATTTCTGAATTAATTAATTGTTAAAAATTACAAAAATGCATAAAAATTATAAATAAAAAGCTGTGCCTCATAGGCCTGGTCTTGGTGAGTAGTTTGATGTAAGATTTGTGCGGTTGGCACAAAAGCCCTGAACGGTATTGAGCAAAAACAGCAATTTCTGAATTGATTAATTGTTAAAAATTACAAAATGCATAAAAATGAAAAATAAAAAGCTGTGCCTCATAGGCCTGGTCTTGGTGAGTAGTTTGACGTAAGTTTTGTGCGGTTGGCACAAAAGCCCTGAACGGTATTGAGCAAAAACAGTGATTTCTGAATTAATTAATTGTTAAAAATCACAAAATGCATAAAAATGATAAATAAAAAGCTGTGCCTCATAGGCCTGGTCTTGGAGAGTAGTTTGATGTAAGTTGTGTGCGGTTGGCTCAAAAGACCTGAACGGTATTGAGCAAAAACAGTGATTTCTGAATTAATTAATTGTTAAAAATTATAAAATGCAAAAAACCGCTGTGTCTCGCAGAACTGGCCTTGGAGATTATGCTGGATCCCCACCGCACGCATCTCGCGCAGCCGAAACAGCCACTTTACATTGAAAGTCTATGGGGACGCGCATCTTGGAGCAGCGGGTCGTGTCGCGGCGCATCTACAGCATACAAGCAGCGCGAAAGTGAGCAGCAGCTGTTTCCTACTCCCGCGTCGCATCCGAGCAGCGACTGTGGAAGCACGGAATGCCGTGCTTCCACAGCTCGCTTCAGCTCGCTGCTCAGCAGCAAACAATCAGGACCAATCAGGAGAGACTCTGCCATGTGATCACGCAACATGTAAACAGGTAAACATGGAGGAGAAACTTACAGCAGGTCGTCAAACTGGGCGCGGGTGACACGGAAGTACCGCTGAAAGCGCTCCTCGTCTGCGCGCAGCTCCTGGATCAGATGGTGAAATTCACCGAATTCATGACGCCTCTCTAATGTGGGGTGAATCCAGAATCGTCGTTGTGCACGGCGTCTGCGTGTTGCTGCTTTGTAGATTAAGTACAACAAGGCAATTCTTCGTATTGCGTCCGCCATTTTTCTGAGACCGGAAATAAACAAACACCACCGGAAGAGGACCAACACGCTCCTCCTCCCACTGCAGACGCGTTAGATGAGGACAGTCATCTGTTGACAAGCAGCCAGTACAGTGCGTTTGGAGATTTTTGGAAGCGCGATATGCTTTAGGTGAGGATGAGGCATGAGTCTGATGTAAGTTTTGTGTGGGTGGGTCAATCGTGTAAAATATATTATTTTTTGTTTCTGAAGAGTAAATACGGTCGAAAATTTGTTGACTGTCCCTAAGCAAACCATGACGTCTCTGAGAAGGGGCAGACTAAGAGTGGCTGCGCGAAATCAGACTCTATGAAGCGGACTGACGAGAGCAACGCACTCCTGAAGCCACGGAGCTCGAATATCCAACTTCCAACGTAAAACTAACTTTACCGCAGTCGTTGTCCTTCCGTGCCCAGGCAGTGTAGGAGTAGTGCACGTGTCCTCGTGTTGGGCCAGTTGTCCCCTTCTGAGTGAATAGCAAGCAGGTAGTTCTACTTCCTGTTTGCGTTCGCCCTTTAGCTCACTATTGGATTACTCTCATCGCGTCAGCGTCATAATGAATAACTTTTAGTCCACGCCCACCTGCTGTGTGGGCCCCGCCCCGTGTGTACTTCATCCCACCACACGGAAGGATCTACCTCTTTTTCATCTTCATCCGTCTACTGAACGCTTGTCTACGTGAGAAGAATATGGATAAAATCTACATGCAGTGCTGTGGAGAGCAGCTGCAAGTGTTCAACGGGCACTTCCGGTGCGTGCTTTGTCTGGGCCCCCGACATGCGGAGCTGGACTACCCCTGCCGCATCTGCGACAGTTTGCCCACCGGCGAGCGGGAGCGTCGAGCAGCTCTATTTGGGCCAGCCACAAAGAGCTCGCGACCCCGGGGGAAGGAGGCTCTGGAGGAGGACCGACGGGCCGCCCCGCACTGGCTTACCGGACCCTCCAGGAGGAGCACGAGCCACAAGAGGAGAGAGTCTCCGGAAACGGACCAACGAGCCGCCCCGCACGGGCCTGCTGGGTCCGCAGAGAGGAGCGCGCGTCCGCGGAGGGACGACTTCTCGGAGGAGGAGGACCGACGGGCCGCCCTGCATGGGCCTGCCGGGTCTTCAAGGAAAAGCACGCGCCCGTGGAGGTTCGAGTCGCCGCTGGTCCAGGTCGCCCACTCAGCGGTAAGAGCTGAGTCCGACTGGTCATCCGACAGGGGGGACGACAACAGTGAGGCCAGCGATGTCCCCCCTCCCCGCAACGGCGGGAATTCGCCGGATGAGGACAGCGCGGGCTCGGAGGCCCCCTGCACGCCAAGGCCTGGGCCCTCCACGCCTTCCTCATTGGGAGCTCTGATCCACGAGCTACCAGCTATCATCAAAGCGGCAGCAGCCTCGAAAGGCTTGGCTGTCCCAGCACCGCCACCGCCTAAACAGGATGACCTACAGGGTAGGTTTGGAGCCGCTTCGTCTCGTCGCCCGGACCCAATATGGCCGCGCTTCCCAGCCGTGGTGAAGTACTGGGCGGAAGATACGGCTAACCCGGCCAAGATGAAGGCTCCCATGCGGGAGTTTGCGGCCATCACGAAGGTGGAGGGTTTCACCGAGCAGGGGTTCCCGTCGGTGCCCCCCCTGGAGCTGGGCCTGGCAACGGTGTTCAGGGCGAAACCGGCGAGACAGGGCCAGAACCCGACCCCACCCGAGACGACTGACCAGACAGTTCAATCACTGGCCAACAAGATTTACCAATGTACGGTACAGGCGGCCGCAGCGGAAAACAACGTGGCCCTGCTGGCCTTCCAGATTTCCAGGGAGCTGGGAGAAGCTGACATTCCTGAGCCGCTTAAGAGCACGCTTTGCGCGACGGCGGACGCCATTTTGAATTTTTGCGCCGTCACCACCTCCTGCCTGTCCCGCGCGACCCGGTGGCTCACAATGATCCACCGCGCCACCTGGCTGCGTCAGGCCTCCATGCCGGAATCTTTAAAGAAAGATCTGCTCCAAGGGCAGTTTTCCTCTGGAAACCTGTTCGGGGCGAGCCTAAAAGAACTGATGGGCAAGTCCAAACAGTCGGAGGAGCTGTCGGAGACAGTGAAGACCTTGACGAAGCAACAACAGCAGCCCCCCGTCGCTTCGACAATTGGAGGGACAAACGCCAGCAAAGGCAGCAGTTTAGAGGGTCCACTGTGACGGCTGCCTCCAACCGAGCAGCCCCCCGCCCCCCCCTCCAGGCAAGGAGTCTCTGTACCAGAACTACAAACCGCCTGCCACCCAGCACCACCAGAAGAACCGCCCTCAGGGTCAGGGCTGGTCTGGGCAAAAACAGCGCCAGTACCAGCAGCCTCGTAAACACGACCAGAGGAAGTGACTGGCGGCGGGAAGTGTTCATAACAGCTCTATCTCTGTTTGTCGTTCAATAAAAAATATGAATGAGCAGCAGGTTGTGTTTCCTCATGTGTCGGGTTCGTCCGTGGGGTTTTGTCGCCCTCTAGAGGCCCAGGTATGTGCACTTCCCACCAAAGGTAAAAAGCTGAGCTCCGGTGTTCAGCTTTCATCTAAACAGAGGTTGCCAAACAAGGTAAACAGTTACGCTGATTTAAATAAGCGTCATGTGTGTCGTACTGTACGGGGGGAGCAGGGCAGAGCCCCCAGCCCTGAGCCTACACAGCGGCTGTCAGACCGTCCGCACGGCAGCAGGGGGAAACAAGTGTCGTCGAGCAGCCACGGGCCACCGCGGAAGAAGAGAGCAGTGGCCAGCGGGAGTGACGTTTCTCCGCTGCGTGGTTTCACCTCCTCTGCAGACTCTCAGGAGCTCTGGTGCCGGTCTGAGCGCAGCTAAGGTAACACCGGGTTGCAACGTTTGTCTCCATTAGCTGCAGGTCATCTGACAGCGCTCGACGCGATGACGTCATCAAGCAGCGCGCTGACACACAGCACGCGACCTCAGAGCCGGGTCGTCTGTCAGCTCAAACTGGCAGACACCCTGCAGCTCTGAGGAGCCAGACAATCCCTTTCCGGCCTGGGCTCCCGTGGGTCACTCACGTGGCAGAGGTAGAGCCCAGGAAGTGGCTAAAATCCATGTCTCACACGTGACGTCACGTGCACGAGCGCCCGCTGTCAGAGAGGCACGCTCAGTGGATGGAGGGGTGCTCTCTCGACAAATGGATGGACGCGCTCATCCGCAGGGGTTACGCGCTACAATTCTCTGCAAAACCTCCACCTTTCAGTGGAATAGTAGAGACGAAACTGTCAGACCCAGAACAGAACTCCTCCCTGAGGACGGAGATCAAAGAGCTGCTGTCGAAGGGGGTTATTTCCAAAGTGCCAGATGGGGAGATAAACATAGGTTTTTACTCCCGTTATTTTCTCGTCACAAAGAAGTCGGGCGGCTGGAGACCGATTCTCGATTTGTCGGTGTTCAACGAATCGATCATGAAGAGGGGTTTTCACATGTTGATTATAAAGCAGCTGTTGAAAAACGTAAAACGCAACAATTTTTTCACCTCGCTCGATCTGAGGGACGCTTATTGGCACATACCAATCGTCCCAAAACACAGGAAGTTCCTGCGCTTCTCCTTCGAGGGGACTCAGTTCGAGTTCAAGAGGTTACCTTTCGGTTACTCTTTAGCCCCACGCACTTTCTCGAAGTGCATGGGAGCGGCTATCCAGCCGCTGCGCTCAGCAGGGATGCAGATCTTTTTTTACCTCGACGATCTGCTTCTGTTATGCAGCTCGAGAGAGGAAGCTGCGGCGCAAACCAAAACGCTGGCGGAGCATTTATTGTTCCTGGGGTTCTCAATCAATTGGGAAAAGAGCTCGCCCCTCCCCGACCAATGAATTGTTTACCTAGGGGTAGAACTAAATTCACGTGTGATGAGAGCCCGTCTGTCGGAACAGAGGGCGCGCGATCTGGCAACACAGCTGGCACAAGTCAGGCCAGGCAAAGTGGTGACGGCCGCGTCAGTCATGCGGCTTCTCGGGATGATGGCGGCCGGTCACGTGGTCGTAGAGCTTGGTTTGTTACATATGAGGACGACGTCAACGTTGGTTTACCCGTCTGCACGTAGATCCGGTGCATCAAAAGAGGCGGAGGATCAGGGTTCCCCCCTCAGTGGGAGCAGATTTGCGTCACTGGAGGAATCCCATGACGTTGTCAGAGGGAGTCTCCATGACCACACCTACGTCCCACGTTCCTGTCTTTACAGACGCCTCTCTTAAAGGGAGGGGTGGGGGCACGTGTCTGGGGCAGTCGGTGGGAGAGAGGTGGCCAGAACACACTCATCTCCATATAAATGTCCTGGAGCTCCTCACGGTTTTCAAAGTGGTGAAGCATTTTGCTCCCCTGCTTCGAGACCAGCATGTACTGATCCGCATCGACAACCAGGTGGCGGCATCGTACATCAATCGACAGGGTGGCGTCCGCTCAGCCAAACTGCTGGACGTGGCGAGGCAGCTCCTTCTGTGGGCCCACCAGAACCTACGCTCTCTGTGAGCAGTGTACATCCCTGGTGTCCTGAACAGAGGAGCAGACATCATGTCGAGGGGGGGACCACGTCAGGGGGACTGGGTCCTGCACCCCGTCATAATAGCTTAGATCTGGTCCAGGTCCGGTCAGCTGACCGTGGACTTGTTCGCAGCGCGGGAAAACATGCAGTGTCCTCTGTGGTTCTCTTTGAGCTCAAAAGACGACCCCCCCCTGGGAGTGGACGCTTTTGCGCACAGCTGGGAACCAGAGACGCTTCTGTACGCGTTTCCACCTGTCGCTCTCATCCCACGCGTCCTGGAGCGGGTCCAGAGGGAGAAGCTGTCAATTATTCTGATAGTCCCAGAGCGCAAATATGCGCTATGGTTCCCGACCCTCCAGCAGCTGTTGTGGGACGAACCGATGCAGCTTCCGTGGAGGCAGGACGCGCTTCTCCAGGCAGGGGGGGCGATCACGCACCTGCCAGAGATAGGCCAACCCTTGTGGGCTTGGAGGCTGAACGGGAACGGCTAGTTGGTTTGGGCCTGTCCCCAGCCGTTGTGAGAACTATTCAAGACGCACGTGCGGCCTCCACGACAACAGTGTATGCGTCAAAATGGGCATCTTTCCAACGCTGGTGTGCTGAAAGAGGCCTCGACCCCACGTCGTGCGAGTTAAGCTGCGTGTTATCATACCTTGGGCAGCACGGTGGCACAACTGGTAGAGCTGCTGCCTCTCAGCGAGCAGGTCTACGGTTCAAATCCTGGCCCGGGGGCCTTTCTGAGTGGAGTTTGCATGTTCTCTCCGTGCATGCGTGGGTTTTCTCCGGGTGCTCCGGTTTCCTCCCACAGTCCAAAAACATGCATGTCAGGCTGATTGATAACTCTAAATTGACCCTAGGTGTGAGTGAGACAGGTCCCTCTTGTAAATGAGTCCCCGTGGCTCAACGAGGCTAGCCTGTATAAATAAAGGTTGAATGAATGAATGAATACCTGCAGCTGTTGTTGGAAAGGAATTTAGCTTACAGCTCAATTAAAGTTTATGCTACGGCTATTTCCTCATGTCACAAGGGTTTTGGTGGCAGAACTTTGTTCAGTCATCCGCTGTTGAAGCGTTTTCTGCGAGGAGTGCGCAGAAGGAGGCCCGTGAGGCGTGACCTCTCACCTCAGTGGGACCTGCCACTGGTGTTGCGGGCCCTGCAAAAAGGCCCTTTCGAGCCTTTGGATGCAGTGTCTCTAAAATTTTTGTTGCTCAAAACCGCTCTCTTGCTGGCGCTCACGTCTGCAAAGAGGGTGAGTGAGTTGTGTGCTCTGTCAGTGGCGCCGTCATGTTTGAAAATTCAACAAGATGGTAGCTCTGCCACTTTAGTACCTAATCCAGCGTTTATGCCAAAATGCTTAAACAGTGATTTTAAATCACGGCAGATTGTTTTAAGCGGGTTCCATCTTCCTCCTCACTCGTCAGAAGAGGAGGCCCAACAGCATTTATTGTGCCCGGTTTGGGCATTCAAGTGTTACGTGTCACGGACGGCCAGGCTGCGCCAGTCTCAGAGTTTGTTTATTCACTTCAGGGACAACTTTGTGGGGCGAGCTTTGTCTCCTCAACGGCTCTCACACTGGCTGTGCGAAGCCATCACGGAAGCCTACAGAGCGAGTGGGGTAGAACCTCCTCAGACGCTACGGGCTCATTCTACGCGGGCGATGGCGGCATCTGCAGCTTTGCATGGTGGCCTGTCAGAAAACAATATTTGTTCAGCGGCTTCATGGGCCACGCCGTGTTCTTTCATAAAACACTATCTTCGTGACATGTCAGGCCTTTCCATGTCTAATTCGGTCCTGGGGGCTCTGATTTAGAAGGTTTTATTTTCAAGTTGTTTATCACTTTCCTGCCTTAGTGCAGGATGGGTTTGTGTTACTTCAGTCTCAGGCTCTGAGTCTGAGTGTGTTTTTGTATTGTTGCTGGCTTCAAGCCAGTCTGTTCGTTGTTTCAATGTGTTTGTTCCTCTGTTGAGGTTCACTGCAGAGATCCGTTCTGGCCTCTGACGTTGTTACAAAAAAAAAAAAAAAAAGCACAAAACACACAAAAAAAATAAAACACACAAAAAATAAATAAATAAATAAAACCTTTATGATCATTGGTGGCGCCGCGGGGCGGCTGCCACATGTCTGTCAGGCTGCAGTGCAGGCCTACAGGCTCATCCACCAGTTGTCAACGCCCTCCTCTATGGCGTCGTGACGTAGGACGTACGTGTGACGTTCGAGGAAGAACAGGTGGGTGTTTTGGTGAGCGGATCTCATTCTTAGGTCCGGACCCAATGGGGCATGGACTATTTCCGCTTCACCCTTTATCCAATAGGCTCTTTGCACGTCAACTTCCGTGTTCCGGTCAATGCGGTTCGCTCACTTCCGGTCTATTGAACATGGTGTTTTATTCGAGGTGTTCGTGTTTTCAGGGCTTGCCCAAGCTGACTATTAACGATGTTAATCGCATTTGTAAGTCTCATCCAAAGCTCCAACGACTAAATTAGAGAAAGGCTTTAAGATGTATGCCTCGTCTTACATCCACAAAGACGAAGGTGAGTTTTACTTTGCTTCGATTGTGTGGCTAACGTTAGCTTTAGCTAATGCTAGCAGGCATTTTTTACCGGTGATTTTAGTATAAAATGTACCAATAAAGTACCTGAACATTCTCAGTTATTCAATCGGACAATGTTTAACCTTATAATTTCTATTTGTGTTCAGTATGTATTGCTTTTTTGCTGTTGATAGTGTCAAACAGAGACGAGGTAACAGGACAGGTTGCGGTTCTTTTAGCTTCAGATCCATGAAGAAACACGACAAACCTCATAGTTTAAAAGTAGGGCAGCACTGGTAATTTGTCAGAGTTCGGGTTCAGCTGACTGTTCTGGTTCAAATTTATTATATGGCCATGTTCCATGGGTTCTGTGTTATTTTATATATATATTTTTTTTGCATGCATTTTGTTAAGAGCTCAAATGGGACCGTGTTTACAGCCCCCTCCTCATTTTATCATGACATTTTTTCATCATAACATTAAAAGCAAGACTAGTTCCACATGTTTTGTTTTAATGTTGATTGTGAAGCAGTTTGTAATCTTTATATCTTGAAAGCTGGTATATAAAGTTTTCATTTACTAAACTATTTTAGATGTGAAACATTCCTAAAAAGATGAGAGCACCTCTCCTAATGTACAGTCATATTCAACAAATGTAGTATTCACAAAAGTTCATTAATTTCAATAGCTTAATTTACTAAATTAATTTTTTCAATTTCATTTATTTTTGTAATAAAAATCACTGAGGTTTTCAAGTCTTTATTTCTGTTAATGATTTTGCTTGCAGCTGTGAAAACACGACATCTAAGATTAGAATATTGGTATACTGATCAAGCTCACAAACGAGCCTTATCATAAAGCATATGCTAATTTGTTGATAATGACTGTAAATGACTTCCCGTGCTGTAAACATGAGTTCCATTTGATCATAGTATTTTTCACTGTTTTAAGGAGGGCACTCCATTTCATGCCAACAGTTTGAAAGAAAACCTTAACAAAATGTGTAATATGATCTGTCAACAGGTAGTCCTCAAGAGATTCCGTTCCTGTTGTAATGGTGACGTGCAGTTGTTCCTGTGTGGCTGGTTCTGGATTTCACAGGGTGCAAAACCAGGTCCAGTTGGCAAGATGGTGGCCTGGGTCGACTGTGTAAAGGAGGATTACGGTAAATAATACTGGCAATATATAATTTTCATGTCTTGCTACCATACATATATTTTAGCCCCGAGTTAAATACATCTGTGTGATGTTTTATTCAAAGGAGTACGGGTACCCTCTTCAGAGGAATGACTGGCTCTCTTCCTGACCTGTCTGCTTCGAGTGGCAGAGGTATACTGTACTGCGATTTGGACACATCATCTGTCACCAACCGAGAGTGTCTGGCAGCGACTGGATGGAAGATCAAAAAATAATCATACACTATCTTAATTTTCCGTCATGCTTCAGAAATTCTTTTATGCCAAGAATGGGATTTGGGACAATCATGCTTTATTTGGCCAAGTTTAATGAATGGATGTGCCACAAGTTTTGTTTTTGAATAGGTTGTGTTGTGTGTGCTGTTGCTGTAGATACTATGAAATTCAAAAGAAAAAAAGGACACTTTGTTTTATAACAATTGCTGTTGCTGTAGATACTATGAAATTCAAAAGAAAAAAAGGACACTTTGTTTTATAACAATTTATCATTTGAAGCATTTGTTTGTTCTGATTTGTTTTACATAAAATAAATGAATTTCAAGTTGCACTAATGTCAGCTCTGGCCTATACCGGTAATTTAGTCTTGTCTTTAGCTTGCCCGTGTTTTTTTTTATAAAAGCACGTGAAATGTGAAAAACAAGAAATATTTATTTGTCTTCACATTTATTCATGAAATTTGATAACATGCAATCAGTTCATAACAATACAAATACATTTAAATGCTTCTGTGAGAACTAATTTCGTGTGGACAATGTCCATCAGAAATTCTTTCCCTTAGCCCATGCACTGATGAGGTTTATTTTGATAATTAACCAGGCAAGCCACTGTAAAAAGTTCATTAAATATCTAAAAAAGCTAAGTCTGGTCCTATGGACATTCAAAAAAGCAAAAAAAAAAAATATATATACAGTATTTGTTTTTTGAATGTCCAGAGGACCAGACTTAGCTTCTTTTTTATATATATATATATATATTATATATATATATATATATATATATATTAGGGGTGTAACGGTACGCTAAAATCACATTTCGGTTCGGTTCAATTACAAGGAGGGCTCGGTTCGGTTTATTTTCGGTTTATTTTCGGTACAAAAAAAAAAGACAAAATAAAGACTTACAAAATGTTTATTTTGAAAATATGCCAAAAATATGTTTGTATTGTATTGTAGTAATAAATAAAAGTGACCCATTTGGATGATATTTTAAATAAACAGCACTCTACAATAAATAAATTATATTAAAAATAATAAAAATCTTAATGAATACAATAACAGTCAGAACCAGAACAATAAGCAGCAACAGACTGTTTACAATCTTAACTAATAAAGTTTTTGTCCAGTAGCACCAGTGTGGCTGTATTTGTCCTCATTACTCACAACCTCTTCTTGGTGGGACTGGTCCTGGAACAGTTCCAGAGTTCAATTCAGTCATCACACACTTCTTAGCTGCAGCAGGTGATCTCTGGTGGATTTCCCTGAAGTGGAAGGAGAGCAGCTACCTCTGTAACTGGAAATACTGGAAATAAAACACAGAGGTAAAAAAATAAGTTAATAAGATTATAATTTTAAATAATAATAAATTATAAATAATAATTATAATAAAATAACAATACCTCTTGAACGGTTGAATATCTCACTCATCATCAGGGCAGGGTTTAAATCAGCTCCAGGACTTGTTGACCATCAGTTTTAGTTTTTTCATAAAGAGCTGAACTTTTTGACTTAAGTGTTGACGTGATGGATGTCTCATAGCAAGGATCAACTGTGCATTAAAAACTTTCAGACTTAGATTCAGAGCTTTAAAAACTCATACAGTTTGTGTTATTGATCTGGACCCATCTAAATTACCTGATGAAGTTGTTTAAATGCAGCTGTGTTGTTAGCGCACTTTGTAGAAGTTGTTTAAATGCAGCTGTGTGGTTAGCGTACTTTGTAACAGCTCGTTCACGTTCTGATGACGTAGTTTCCAGCGCGTTCACGTTAGACGTGTTGCTGCTGCAGATCCAGTCTTCATGAAAAAACGTCCACACACACAGCTTTGTGCGCTCGTCTTTTAACAAGAAAACCATAACGTTAACAAACAGGAAACCGCAGCGAGAAGCTAACGGCTAATGCTGCGCGTGCTGCGAGATAATAGCTCCGTGCTGAAACGCGCCCAGGAAATTTTGTTCCGCGGCGCACATATTAACATTCAATGAGTGAAAAAATAACCGTTTCGGTACAGCACGTTCGGTTCGGTCCACCTCCGTACCTTTTCGGTTCGGTACACCAACTACAACCGTTACATGCCTAATATATATATATATATATATATATATATATATATATATATATATATATATATATATATATATATATATATATACATATATATATATATATATATATATACATATATATATATATATATATATATATATATATATATATATATATATATATATATATTAGGGATGTGCCGATCGATCGGAAACCGATCAATCGTCACCGATAATCATTAAAGCGGATGTGATCGGCTTTTGCCTTCAATTACCGATCACAGAGCCTGTGATGCGAAGTTTGCTAACTGCAAAACGTGCGACGAAAAAGTACCTCGTGGAGGAATTTCAACGAAGTCCTTCAACACAACAAACCTAATTCGTCATTAAAATGTTTTAATACGTTTTAATAACTTACCAAAAGCCGTCTGCCAGCGCCGCCATAAGCAACACCTGTTAGCATGTAGCTCCACCGAGTAGCTCCACCGAGTCCGCTCCGCTGCGCAGTTACGGGCAGTCCAGTTTAGCTGCGGCTTCAAAAAGGCTGTCGGCTTTGTTATTCCAAGTTAGCTGGGTGTCCCCCGATATCTTCTGCTTCCAGTCCGACATCGAGGCGAGCTCCAGGAACCTCTGATCGCACAAAGCCGGCTGTCTGCGGCAGCTCTGGTTTAGCATGTTAGCCTTAGCTCATACCATGAGCTGCTGGTCTCGCGCGGCGCTGTGGGAGCGCTCGGCGGAGCGATCGCGGCTGCTGCTCCAGTCCTGAGACATTCACAGAGTTCAGGGAGTGTTTCCAGTTAATTTATCCGTATGAGGCATCCTCTTATGGGAGAAACAGTCCTCCAAAAGCCGAGTGCCGAGTGTGGAACTAATGAATGTAAAATGGCGGAGGCGGTATTTCCTGGTTCTTCTTCTTCTTCTATAGAGTTGAATGGCGGTTGGCGAACTCATATTAAGCGCATTACCGCCACCTGGTTCCCGCAGGAAGTTGTTCAAAAAAGCACGAAATTATTTAAAAATAATAATAATGATACTTTACGTATTTATAAAGCCATTTGTAAAAACAGCCAACAGTGCAGCTTTAAGTAGCAAATGGGGTATTTTAGTTTTTTATATGAAGTAATAGATGTGTTTTTTTTTTAAAACAATAAAAAACCTTTTTTTATTGAAAGTTAGTAAGGTAAACATTTTTCTTTGATAATGCAGTTGATAATTACTTTTATTTACTTTGTTCTCTGAAATAAATTAGTAAAAATATGTTTTTGTCTGAATTATGGTGATTTTATGGTTCTGAAAATAACATGAGTGCTGCTTCTGGCTACAAGATCTGAAAAGTTTTCAGATCTTGTAGCCAGAAGCAGCACTCATAAATTACAGGTAAGCCATTTGATCGGTGATCGGTGATCGGTTTATGTGATCGGCTCACATATAGGCAATCGGTAATTGTGATCGGTATCGGTGATCGTCACACATAGGTGATCGGTATCGGTATCGGTTTCAAAAAACCTGATCGGCACATCCCTAATATATATATATATATATATATATATATATATATATATATATATATATATATATACATATATATTTATATAGCTATATCTGAATATATGTATTATTACAGTATCTGAATATGTATACATAATGTGTGTGTGAATAAATTGCATCTTTGGTTGTGTCTTGCTAAACATGTCATACATTAAAGTATTGTATTCCACCAAAATTATTTAAATATGCTAACCTATACGTTCCTATACATGCAGTTTTATTTGCTGTATGCCTAAAATTTAAATATGTGACAACAGGATTACTATTCAGCGTGTTATGATTGATTAAATGCGCGGATACTTTATTGTGCCTGCCAAATATATAAGGCTGAGTGGAGCGGAGGCCACCCCCAAGATGGCCGCCTGAAATCTCGTCGGCTCCAATAGGCGAGAGCAGTCCATGGGGTATCTAGTGTTCTATATATCAGTGTTTTTCAACCACTGTGCCGTGGCACACTAGTGTGCCGCGAGTGATCGTCAGGTGTGCCGCGGAAATTATCCAATTTCACTTAACTGGTCTAAAAAAATATTTTTAAACGAATTAATTATCTAATAATATGCCATTTTCGAATGTCTGTGCTGTAGTAGTGTCTAGCGGCGTAATCATGTAATTTCCTTATCACTAAATAGATGACAGTATGGAACATAGCATTGCACATTAAAACTAGAAAAGTAGTGATCCATGAACGTGACATGTAGCAGTGACAGCATTGCTATGCAATGCTATGACAGTGATGGAAAAGTTTTTGAAAAGAAAAAAGACTAACTCCGATCTGGTCCCTGGACAAAATTCGGACCCAGATGTAGGCCTTAGTATAAGTGGATATCAGAAGAAGGCAGATACCGTGAGCTCGAGACAGTACAATGGGAGTTAAATTTCATTTTGATTTACTTTTACCGGGGACGCAACGACACAGACTCTGTTGTGCTTGGTATGTGGTGAGAAGCTGTTTATTTCATTTCTATTCAAGACACTTTGATAAGAATGACTATATATTTAATATAGGCAGATACAGAGTATCTTTGTTTACAATTTTGGTTGGTGGTGTGCCTCGTGATTTTTTCAATGAAAACACTGTGCCTTGGCTCAAAAAAGGTTGAAAAACACTGCTATATATGATATCTATGGTGACGTGTGCTCCAAAGCTCTATAGGGTGCGCCCGGGCGCCGCCCACCCACTGGAACTTCCATCCACTGGAACTTCTAGACTTAAAGGAGACCACAGATAGGTTTTTAAAAATTTTATGGTATGTCTGTGGGCTATCCAGACAATGTTCATTCAATTTAATACACAAAGTAATTCTTAGATAATCAATTATACCCTTTTTAATTCTGCCATTTTTAACTTTCGTTTTGAACGACTGGTTTATGATAATGAGCTCTCATGGTCACGCCCTTCAAAGATCTGTTTACATTTACTCCGCCCTCTGTAAGAGCCAGTATCTCTAATCTGTTGTTGTTTTAAAATTAGCTCTTTTTAATTACTCATTTGACTTACTGTTAGTGCTAGCTTAAGATAACTTACCGAAAGCCGTCTGCGCGCGCCGCCATGAGCTGCTCCTTTTAGCCCGAATCAGAGGCTAAAAATAGCTCGTTCCTCCTCCGCCCTTTTATGTCCGCTCGTTGCATGCGGCGCTTTTGGGAGCGATCTCTGCTTCAGTCCAGACATACACAAAGTTCACTGAGTGTCTCCAGTTAATTTATCCGTATGAGGCAACCTCTGACCGGCCAGCCAGCTCCCAGCCGCAGATGGTCTCTTTGCCGGCGGTCTGCTCGTTTTCCGTCTGCCGGCTGCTCGTTGGGAGCGATCGCTAATACGCTAAAAATTGAACTAAAACGTAAAAATAACAATTACTGTATACTTTATTTATCAGAGTCAGAGTCAGAGTCAGAGAGAATTTATTGTCATTTGCACCGCATGTAGTACATGTGTTGAAAACGAGATTATGTACACAGGGTCCCAGTTACATCCAACAACAAATGCAAGAGAAAAACAATAATAACATCTAGGATTAACTAAGAGAGACATCAGCTAGTAATACACTAAGCCCTAATGTAGTAGAAAAACATCATTATAAACAGCAGCACGAACATGAGCAGATGGTCACAGATGAACGCAGCAACAAGAAACAGATCAGTATCAGCATGATGTGACATTTTGCAGTGTTTATTCTTATTATTTATTTATTCATGAGTCTGACAGCCTCAGGGTAGAAGCTGTTCCTCAGTCTAGTGGTTCTACATTTGATGCTCCTCAACCTCCGTCCCGAGGGGAGTGGTGCAAAGAGTGAGTGTGCTGGGTGAGTGAGGTCTTTCATGATGCAGGTGGCTCTTTTTCTGCATCTGGAGGTGTAAATGTCTGTGATGGTGGGGAGACTGACTCCCACAGACTTCTGTGCAGCCTTCACCACTCTTTGTAGAGCTTTCCTCTCTGCAACTGTGCAGCCTCCATGCCACACGTTGATGCTGGAGCACAGGACGCTCTCCACTGCACACCTGTAGAACGAGGTGAGGACTGAGCTTCTCAGACCGGCTCGTCTCAGCCGTCTGAGGAAGTAGAGTCTCTGATGACCTTTCTTGATCAGGCTGGTGGTGTTATTGCTCCAGCTGAGGTTATCATTCAAGTGTACACCCAGGTACTTGTAGCTGGAGACCACCTCCACCGCAGATCCACCTATATACAGTGGGGTGTGGGTGTGTTTGTTCCTTCTGAAGTCCACAATCATCTCCTTCGTCTTCTTCACATTCATGTGAAGGTTGTTCTCTTTGCACCAGCTCTCCAGATGTTCCACCTCCTGTCTGTAGCTGGATTCATCATTATCTGTGATGCATCCCACCACAGCTGTATCATCTGCAAACTTAACAATATGACAGCCTGGATGTGTGGCTGTACAATCATATGTGAGCAGAGTGAACAGAAGAGGGCTCAGCACACATCCTTGAGGAGAGCCAGTGCTGAGGGTGATGGTGGAGGAGGAGAAGTTGTGGATCTTCACGGACTGTGGTCTGTTTGTTAAGAAGTCTAGTACCCAGTTACAGATGGAGGGGCTTAGTCCAAGTGTGGATAGTTTGTCTATCAGAGTTTGGGGGATCATGGTGTTGAAGGCAGATGTGAAGTCCACAAAGAGCAGACGCACGTATGAGTCCTTCTGATCCAGGTGGGTGAGAGCAGTGTGGACCACAGAGGAGATGGCGTCCTCTGTTGATCGGTTCTCACGGTATGCATATTGATGAGGGTCCTCGCTGATGTTGACGGCTGTCTTGATGTGGGACATGACCAGTTTCTCAAAACATTTAGCGACTATCGGGGTGAGAGCCACCGGTCTATAGTCATTCAGACCAGTCACTGTGGAGCTTTTTGGGACTGGGATGATGGTGGCAGTCTTCAGGCAGGTGGGAACTGACTCCAGTGAAAGTGAGGTGGTGAAGATGTCAGCCAGCACCTCACAGAGCTGGTCCGCACATTCCTTCAGAACTTTCCCTGGGATGTTGTCTGGACCCGTAGCTTTATGAGGGTTGATCCTTCTGAGACTACCTCTCACTTCTGCTGCGGTCACTTTGAGGTGCTCCTCGTCTGGTGATGAGGTGAGTCTGGTGCTAGTTGGTCTGTTTGGATCATCAAAACGTGCATAAAACTTATTGAGGGCATCAGGCAGGGATGGGTCCCTGGGGCATTGTTTGCTTTTGCCCTTGTAGTCTGTTAAGCATTTGATGCCCTGCCACATGCTCCGTGGATCATCATCATTATAACGCCATTTAAAACAACCACAGCTGCAACAAAGTGCTGTACACATGAAATGAAGAACATTTAAACAAAAGATGAGATGAAATCTGGAAAAACAACCGTCACGTCAATGGACCTTACCAAGCTCCGCCCAGAAACGCCCCCTAAGCTTCGACCGGTCTGCACGTCTCCCAAGCGCAGCATTAAGTTTCACTGGAAACATGGCGTCGACTGTCTCTGCAGGGTATTTCTGACTTGAATAGTGTATCATTTCTGCCAGATTCCAACAAAATATCAGCCATGACAGGGGAACCAACAAGTTCATGTTATTTTTTTTTTGGACGTTATCAAGTTGTTTGAGCCACGCGATGCCTCCAACAGTGTGCGGGTCACAGCTAATGCTACCGTCTGATGAGGAAAACATCAGCTCACATGCTCAGCATTATTACAGCTGTGGACAGGATCACTGATGCCTATTGTCCTGCAAGGCTGGGTAAGTCAGGCATTCATGGTTTTGAGGGTTACTTTTGAAATCAGTGATTTCTGTTGTTGGCAAAACTTTGAGTGTGCCTTGGTCGCAAAGCTAATGCTAACTGTAATCTCCATTCATTCCTTAAGTGGTTGGTTAGCCGTTGCTGCTTTAGCTGCTAAACACGCCGACAGCGACTTTTGTGAGGGCTAACGAGCTCAGCCGTTTGGTGTGTTAGTTAAAATCCAGCCTTCGTGTCACGATTTTGTGCAGTTTTAGGTGAAATCGACAGTAGAGCTCGTTGTGTTAGCTAGCTCATGTGGAGTTAGCAGAGCTGTTTCTTCCCAACTTCCAGGACGTTCAGTGAACTGTGGCTTTCTCTCATCGTGACCGCGTGTTGTTAACTAGCAGGTTTCAAAAGCAGGTCAACCCTTCTCTGCTGGTGAAAGAAATAATTGTTCAGTTTTGTGGTCGTGCACAAGCTTTGATCCAAGCAAGGCATTCAGTTTCACATATAGGGAAACGGTGAATTTTACTTCCACAAATACGGTCAGGGTACCTGACATCTCCTGTACAGATACCCCACTGACGGTGGAGGAGCATTTTTCCAGCCCTGACGCAGAAAAATTCTGCACGTATGCTAGCTAGCAATGTAAGTAGCATGTGGTGCCGGTCTCACAAACGCTACCGTAGCGTTTGTTTTGTGAGACCGGCACGCACGTGGAAGCTGCGCTGTGACGTGTTATGGGCATTAGCCAATGAAACGCAGCCCTGTGAGCGGAGCTTGGTAAGGTCCATTATACTGAAGTGGGTTGAGCCTAACCAGGGGTTGCTAGGTGAGGGGCTGGACTCAGGTTTGAGGTGGGTTGTGGCTGCGGTTTGTGACATCACAAACCGCAGGATTTGAAAACGAAGTGTTTCTATCAAAGATAAATAAATATACTTAGAGTAAATAAACCACTGGGTGCATTTTTTTGGCACTAGGACTGTTTTTTTATGAAGTACATACCCAAAGTTGAGTAAAAAAAACATTAAAAAGTGAATTTTGCATGTGTGGTCCCCTTTAAAAAAAAGAAGAAGAAATTATAAAATAAAAATAATTATAAATATATGTATATATGTTTTTAGTTGTGCAGGATAAATATTTTATAGGTAATGATGAGTTATTTGTTTCAAAAAACGTTTTCTGATTTGTGACGGACTTCCGGTCCCCGGGCGCACGTACGGCTCTTAACCGTTTACTCTCATTATCAGTCGCGCATGCGTATTCATTCCACATCATTGCAAAATAATGGAAAGTCGCTGGGCTCATATTTCACCGCCCTGGACACGTACAACGTGAGGCTGTACCCACGAGCTGCCGAGGTGTTTCCGGTGACGTTTTTTTTTTTCTCCCTCGGGGAACAGAGCTGCTCTCAGGTAAGGTTTAAATCAATTGAAAGCCCTTTATCTAATGCCTATTTGCCATTTCGTAGCTGTCAGCTCATAAAAAAAAAAAAAAGAGTTGCAGCAGCCCGCATCATTTTGGTCAGGCAGAGAGAGACCGTGCATGTGGGTTTATCTACACTCGTGGGGTCCGGAGACGAGGACCGAGAGCTCAGCTGACAACACCTCAAGCTACGTTGGAAATTGTAACAGCAGTAATTATTAATTTGCCTTCTTGCCGTACTGCACACACAGGTAAGCGATCAATTAGTTAATAAAACGCACAGACATTAACTAAATGTGAGCGTAAGTGTGTTAACAGCTGGTGCTGTCTGTCACATGCTAAGCTAGCTTGTTAGCTGTGTTTATGAACGTGTAGCCGGATGCTTCAAAGTGTGCAAAGCGAACCTGTGTTGCCTTAAAGCAATAAGGTAATATTCTCTGGGTGAAATTCTCAGGGTGGCGTTGTTGTTTAACTTACTATGATTAATTTATTCATGCTCTCAGGGCATGAGTAATGCCACAAACGGTATAAAAGTTGCTAGTTATAAACCTGAACGTCTGACGACTCTTGTCAGCTCATGAACTTGTTACTCCTCAGAGAGTCTGTTGTTAACTGTTCTCTTTTTGTTTAAGTAGCAGTTTGTAATGGTGTCATTGTCATAATTCATAATGAATAAATCTGAGTGAATAATGAATAAACATGGCTCTGTTCCACCCCTCAACTTTCAGTTAAGTTGTACTGTTGTTTCAAAGCTATAGTTAAAGTAACCAAGCAGCAGAAGGATTTATTCATTGTGAAAGAACCGAAGGACAGACAGAAAACAGTTACAAAAATACTGTAAGTCTCTTTATTTTCTTTCCAGAAAAAGGGAGTTGAACGAGCTGTGGATGGAGGAGAGGATATTAGATAAGTAAAGCAGGTCTTGATCTTGAGGGATGATTGATGGTTGTAAGGACTCTTACTTTGGTTCTGCTGCTTGTTGCAGGAGCAGGAGACACTGTGCAGTTCTGGTTTCAGGAGGACATCTTGAAGAAGAGGACAGTCAGCTAGAGGTGAGACAAGCTAAATGAATGATGTAGGTTTTTTACAATGTTTTTCATCATAGTAGTTCTGTATTGTGAAAAAGTGAGGAGAACTATAGTCTACATCTTTATAAGTGCAATGTGAATTTGAATTGTTGCTTTTAAATGTACACATATACTCATAAAATAAATAGTTGTTATATGTTAAATAATTAGAAAGCTGACTAATAGCCATTGCTATTCTCTTGACTACCAGGAAAAATAAATATTGTCCATGCCCCAATATTTTATTATTTATATGGAAGAGAAAGGTGCCAAAACCCACCTTTTCATATTTAGCATAATTGAAAAAGCCCTAAATCAGAGAGTCAGAGAATCTTTATTGTCATTTGCACCACATGTGGTACATGTGATGAAACAAGATGATGTACACAGGGTCCCAGTTACATCCAACAATAAAAAGTAAAAGAAAAACAGTAATAACATCTAAGATATGAACTAAGAAAAACATCAACTAAAAATACACTAAGCACTAATATCATAGAAAACATTACTCCAAACAGCAGTACGAACATGAGTCTGTATGAGCAGATGAACACGGATGAACACAGCAGCATGAAACAGATTTTTTTGTCAGCAGCAACATGAAACAGATCAGCAGCAACATGAAACAGATCAGCAGCAACATGAAACAGATCAGCAGCAACATGAAACAGATCAGCAGCAACATGTGATATTTCACATTGATTCTTCTGGTTAGAGATTCATGAGTCTAACAGCCTCAGGGTAGAAGCTGTTCTTCAGTCTCTGTAGAGAGCAAAAGGAGTTAATTCAGTAATATGCTGTGGGTGGGAGATATTCAGGTTTACAAATTTATTATTAATAAAAATTACAAAACTACTACAGGCATTAATCTGCTCACAGACTCATGTTCGTGCTGACTCATGTAAGAATTAATTACAACAGGAGTTGAACAATAACAATCTCTCAGCTTCAAATGATAAAAACATGCAGAATCTGCCTGCTTTGAACACTTCCAGCCAAAATCATTATCCTCAAGAGTTTAAAACTTGGATCCTCTTATGCAAACATGACGTTACAGTTCATGACTGAGACCACAGATATCAATAAACTTTCAGAACCGTTTACGGGCCACCAGATGTAAGAATTAATGAGGAGGTCAATATTAAATACTGACCTCTTTATCCTTAATTAATCTACTTATTCAGATTGAATAGTAATTCACGGATTCTGTTCTTTTTCAGTTTACCCAATATTTCTGTGATCTTTATGATGGATAAATACACAAAGCCATTAAGTGACAAAGACGTTAACTTAGTTTGATATGTCAAAGAGACACTATCATTTATTTAAAATAAATCAACTAAATTAACACCATTACACTTGATTGACATGATTTCACTTTCTTTCAAATTAATACGTCAGCAAACTTAAATTTAACACAACAGACATAAATATTGGATGTTAACATATTTAGTCTGTGGGCATTTCAGCTTAAAATAGTTTCCAGCTTAGATAGAGAGGGAAAGATTTAGGAGGAGAAATTTATGGAGGAAGAAAAGTTAAGAGTCAGGGAGTTATCTTGATGTGTTTTAACCAGAAACATGGCAGTTCTCCGGCCGATTAAAGCTACACGTTGGTACCCTTGGCAAAGCATTTGACGACTTGTTACCTCGTGAAGATGGTCAGTCTCCCTCGGTCCAGTTTGGTCAGTTCGTTTACCATTCTCAGCGTCTCCAGACGTGCGCCTTGACTCGAACCGAAGTAACGGCAGCTCCTGGTGCTGTTGTTCAAGATAAGACGTTCCTTAAAGGAATGTCAATAAAAGAGAGCTTTTCAGCTGTTGAAGATGGCTTATAACTTGGCATGTTATAAGTCTTTAACTGAATGACATGGTCATTAGCGTGTTGACCAGACGATCATCAGTTCTTTGGAGAAGACCATAGTTTGAGGCTTACTCCAGCAGACTTCCCAGAGAAAGTAAGATGTGAAGGTTTTAACTGAGACGTGACCCAGAAAATGTGTTCTTTCTGATTGGCCGAATGGCATCATAAGTTGATGTGAGGATGACATCAACATGTTGAAAGGGGGTCAAAAGATTAGTTTGTCAGAAAGATAAAGTGTTAG
>JBBPBX010041882.1:0-18586 GCA_038048925.1 Garcialebias charrua | reverse complement strand
TTATATGTATAACACACACGTGTTTATATTGATTATTGACAGATTTGTTTAGTAAATGCTTTAACAGATATTTACTCACATTTTTGTACAATCATGTGCGTTTTTCTCTTCTTTCATTTACATCATTATTTTAAGTGTGCTTTAATAACTTTGGTTTAATGACGGGTCATGTTTTGAAAGCTGCTGTAATGTCATTGTTGACTCGGTCTATCTTGAAAAAAAAAAGATGTGTAAACTTTCTCAATAATATCTAACTAACCAGCTAAATAAAGGTTTAAATAAAATAACATGCAGCCTCCTAACAACAAACAGTTCAGGCTCAACACGGTTACTATCACATACACTCGTGCTGAGGCACGTCCATCCTCATTGGTGGTGGAGTGGCTCTATTTATAAATAAAGAAATGACATGTAAAAAAATTGACAAAATGTTGGTGTTGGTAGAAAATCTCATGGAGATTATTACAAATATAAACACTAATTCAAAAAATATAATGATAAGTTGTGTATATCGACCACCTGAGTCAAATATAGAACTATTCATCAATCAAACCATGGAGATGCTGGAGGGGAGTACAGTATTAATAAAACTGCGTTTTTGTGTGGAGACTTCAATATCGACTTTTATAAAAATACAGACTCAAATAATATCAATACATTCATTAATTCAATTAATAGTTTAAATCTGTATCCATTAATATCTAAACCGACAAGAATTACCACTCACAGTGCCACTATAATTGATATCTTTACAAACATAACCAGTACAGAGATAATGGGAGGAATTTTGATTACTGATGTAAGTGATCACTTACCAGTTTTCACAATTTATGGTAAACATCATTGCCATATAAAAGGAGATACAAACAAGAGAAAAATAATAAATACATCAAAAAAGGCTTTGAATAATCTAATTCACGGTTTACAGGAACAAAATTGGAAAACGGTGTATGTTGATGATGTTAACATAGCATATGATGTATTTATGAACACCTTGGTAGCATTGTACGAAAAACATTGTGTGCAAAAAAATTATACAAAACGAAATACTGTTGATAAACCATGGATTTTCCTTTTTTTTTTTTCATTCAACCTTTATTTATACAGGCTAGCCTCGTTGAGCCACGGGGACTCATTTACAAGAGGGACCTGTCTCACTCACACCCAGGGTCAATTTAGAGTTACCAATCAGCCTAACATGCATGTTTTTGGACTGTGGGAGGAAACCGGAGCACCCGGAGAAAACCCACGCATGCACGGAGAGAACATGCAAACTCTACCCAGAAAGGCCCCCGGACCGGGATTTGAACCGGGGACCTGCTCGCTGAGAGGCAGCAGCTCTACCAGTTGTGCCACCGTGCTGCCCCACAATTAGTTTAGTTTACCCATGTCCCTAAAGAAATGTTATCAACATTACATTTATATCAAAATACATTATTGTCCATAGTGTTGATTTTTAAGCAGAACTGACTGCACGGGGCGAAATAAGAAGTTGAGATCTGCTTAAGCTATCTTTTATTAAGGCTTTTAACAACATAAACTGGAGTGAATATAACCAATGTTCCCTTTCAGTCAGTACACTCTGTACAACACAATAGTATGGTGACCTACTAGGGGTGCGAATCTCTCAGAGGGCAGCCCTCTGTAAATGGCAAACAGCCATCAGGGTGCTAACGATCCATCGTTAGGCTGATGGTCCTCCTTGATCATGTGAGCAGCTGGTTTCAGGCTGTCATCAGCAAACTGGTTGTTCCACTGTGAAGGCCTCGTTATACTTGCGCTTTGGTCCGCTGGCTGGAGCTCGCGCACTGAGCTGTGTGGCTTCATGCGTTTACAGTGTCGCCGCTGTGTTTATAGTTGACGCACGGCGGCGCATGGCAAAGTGCTGTTCTTTTACGGACCAGCAGGTGGCAGTACCCTCTAAAACCAGTGCATATGTAACACACCTGGAGAGCTGGTGCAAAGAGAATAACCTTCACATGAATGTGAAGAAGACAAAGGAGATGATTGTGGACTTCAGAAGGAACAAACACACCCACACCCCACTGAACATAAGTGGATCTGCAGTGGAAGTGGTCTCCAGCTACAAATACTTGGGTGTACACATGAGTGATGACCTCAGCTGGAGCAACAACACCACCAGCCTGATCAAGAAAGGTCATCAGAGACTCTACTTCCTCAGACGGCTGAGACGAGCTGGTCTGAGCAGCCCAGTTCTCACCTCCTTCTACAGGTGTGCAGTGGAGAGCATCCTGTGCTCCAGCATCAACGTGTGGCATGGAGGCTGCACAGTTGCAGAGAGGAAAGCTCTACAGAGAGTGGTGAAGGCTGCACAGAAGTCTGTTGGAGTCAGTCTCCCCACCATCACAGACATTTACACCTCCAGATGCAGGTTAGACTCCATCCATCCATCCATTTTCGTCCGCTTATCCGGGGTCGGGTCGCGGGGGTAGCAGGGGTGACAGGGCGTTCTCTGTAGCAGGCCCAAGACTCTGGAACGAGTTACCGCTGCCCATCAAACAGGCCCCCTCCCTCTCGGTTTTCAAATCCCGGTTAAAAACTCACTACTACTCCATTGCTTTCAATGCCAGCTGATTTGTATTGGATCGTTTGATTTATGATCTGCAATGTTTTTATGTTTTTCGTGTTGTACTTCATTGTCTGTGTTGCCTGTTGCGTGTTTGTTTGTCCAGCACTTTGGTGTGGACTTGTTCCTGTTTAAAGTGCTTTATAAATAAAATGGTATGGTATGGAAAAGAGCCACCTGCATCATGAAAGACCTCACTCACCCAGCACACTCACTCTTTGCCCCACTCCCCTCAGGACGGAGGTTGAGGAGTATTAAATGTAGAACCACTAGACTGAGGAACAGCTTCTACCCTGAGGCTGTTAGACTCCATCCATCCATCCATCCATTTTCGTCCGCTTATCCGGGGTCGGGTCGCGGGGGTAGCAGCCTAAGTAGGGAGGCCCAGACTTCCCTCTCCCCAGCCACTTGGAGCAGCTCCTCTGGGGGAATCCCAAGGCGTTCCCAGGCCAGCCGAGAAACATAGTCCCTCCAGCGTGTCCTGGGTCTTCCTCTGGGTCTCCTCCCGGTGGGACATGCCCGGAACACCTCACCAGGGAGGCGTCCAGGAGGCATCCTAACCAGATGCCCGAGCCACCTCAACTGGCTCCTCTCGATGTGGAGAAGCAGCGGCTCTACTCCGAGTCCCTCCCGGATGACTGAGCTTCTCACCCTATCTCTAAGGGAGAGTCCAGACACCCTGCGGAGAAAACTCATTTCAGCCGCTTGTATCCGAGATCTCGTTCTTTCGGTCACAACCCAAAGCTCATGACCATAGATGAGGGTGGGAACGTAGATCGATCGGTAAATTGAGAGCTTTGCCTTTCGACTCCGCTTCACTGCGGATGCTGCACCTATCCGCCTATCGATCTCACGCTCCAGTTTTCCCTCATTCGTGAACAAGACCCTGAGATACTTAAACTCCTCCACTTGGGGCAGGACCTCCTCCCCGACCTGCACTGTACCCTTTTCCGGCTCAAGACCATGGCCTCGGATTTGGAGGAACTGATCCTCATCCCGGCCGCATCACACTCGGCTGTCAGAGCTTGGTCCGCATTGCCGGCAGTAAGTCAGGCTCGTTTCCGGTGAGAGTTGGACTCCGCCAAGGTTGCCCTTTGTCACAGATTCTGTTCATAACTTTTATGGACAGAATTTCTAGGCGCAGCCAAGGTGTTGAGAGGATCCGTTTTGGTGGCCTTAGAATCGCTTTTCTGTTTTTTGCAGATGATGTGTTCCTATTGGCTTCATCAGGTCGTGATCTACAGCATTCGCTAGAGCGGTTTGCAGCTGTTAGACTCATGAATAAATAACCAATATGAATAAACACTGCAAAATATCACATCATGCTGATGCTGATCTGGTTTCTTGTTGCTGTGTTCATCTGTGACCATCTGCTCATACAGACTCGTGTTCGTGCTGCTGTTAATGATGTTTTTCTACTACATTAGGGCTTAGTAATAATAATAATACAGGTAATAATAATGTCACATTTTTGTCATCTGTATATGTTTCCATACAAGACGAAATTTGACTCTGCATTTAACCCAATCACCACCAGGTGGGGCAGTGGGCAGCTATAGAAAGCATTTTGGGATGAGATGTGCTGCTCAAACACACCACAACTTACCTTATCGTGACTGGGGTTTGAACCGGGGTCCTTCGGGTCCCAAGTCGGTTCCCCTGCCACTACACCATCTTGGCGTATTACTAGTTGATGTTTTTCTTAGTTAATCTTACGTGTTATTACTGTTTTTCTCTTGCATGTTGTTGGATGTAACTGGGACCCTGTGTACATAATATTGTTTTCATCACATGTACCACATGTGGTGCAAATGACAATAAAGACTCTCTGACTCTGATATGTTGCAAGAAAGGGTGTAGAAGAAGAAATCTACCGTAGAAGAAGAACTATTTGAAGTCACACAACAACAAAAAATGGCTTTTCGCTCGCGTGCTGGTCTACGCGCAGGGGCGGGGACGGTGATATTGCGTCACTTTTGGCGCGCGCACCCTGGCGCACTGCGCGACGCGTCGAGTATAAATCTAGCTTGAGAGGGTGCTATTTATAAGACTGAGCTGAATACAGCAACTCCGACTGAGGAAGTCTTTCAGACGAAAGACGAAACGTTTCTACAATTTTTTGAATGTCCAGAGGACCAGACTTAGCTTTTTTTTTAGATTTTTCTACCTGGATTATGGAGCATGCATCAGAGTATTCTTCTTCTGTGGTTTTCACGAAAGTAACTTCCTCTTCGTTTTTTTTTTTAAGGGGAGTGTACCTCTCTGCGCATGTCAGAACTTCTGGTCAGAATAAAAGCCTGCTGCATGTAAACACTCGTCATGAACGGATTGTGCCCATGTAAACGGTGCTATCTAATTATGCAATCAGAACACATTTCAATCCGGTCACAGAATTTTGCCCATGTAAACATTTGTTGAAAAGGTGGAGTTGATTAGGTCCTCCATCCCCCACTCTGCAGTCGACACCTCTCCCATTGTTTCTTGTTCAGCAACTTTCAGGTAATTCAAACCTATTTCACTCCCATTGTTAAACAAAGTTGTTGGTCACATGAAACCCTCAGTCTCCCCCATTGATCCTATCATTGTTTAAACAGGTACTGTACTACCATCAACTGGGCCTGCTATTCTTAATACTGTATTCTATAAGTACTACCTGTGTGGCACACCATTCATTATCAGAACAGACCATGCTGCCCTCCAGTGGCTGATGTCCTTCAGGGAGCCAGAGGGGCAGGTGGCTCGTTGTCTGGAGGAGCTCCAGGGCTTTAATTTCACTGTGGAGCACAGAGCAGGAGCATGCCATTCCAATGCGGATGCTCTGTCTCGCCGTCCATGTGCTGCAGCAGGCTGTCGTCATTGTGAAAAGCAAGAAGAGAAGGAGCTCACAGCAGATGGCACAGCGCAGCTCTCGTGCAGGGTGCTCCAAGTGGTTGATGTGACAGAGTGGAGGACAAAACAGGAGCAAGATACCGACCTGCTGCCAGTCCTACAATGGCTCGAGGGCGAGCAGCGTCCCAACTGGAATGAGGTCACTAGGCTGTCTATCACCACAAAAGGGTTGTGGGCCAAATTCAATACTCTGAGGCTGAATGAAGGGGTGTTGCAGCGTGCCTGGAAGGATCCGGCTACCGGGGAGGAGAGGTGGCAGATTGTGGTGCCGAGATCGCTGAGGTCAGCGGTGCTGGGAGCCAGTCATGGAAGCACAGGCTCTGGGCACTTTGGTGTCACCAAGACCCTGCGCCGCCTCCGCCAAGGCTACTACTGGGGCCAGCAATGGAGGGATGTAGAGGACTTTTGCCGTAGCTGCGACTCCTGTTCCTCGCACAAGGGGCTGCTGGACCAGTACCGCGCCCAGCTTCAACAGCAACCAGCAGGGGCACCGATGGAAAGAGTGGCTGTGGACATCATGGGCCCATTTCCGTACACCGATAAGGGAAACCGCTATGTACTCACCGCCATGGACTATTTTACTAAGTGGCCGGAGGCATATGCCATCCCAGACCAGGAGGCAGAGACTGTGGCTGACGCATTAGTGGAGGGGATGTTCAGCCGGTTTGGGACAGCAGAGACCCTTCACAGCGATCAGGGTCGAAACTTCGAATCCAGGGTGTTCACTGCCATGTGTGAACGCCTAGGGATTCAGAAGACCCGCACCACTCCACTCCACCCACAAAGTGATGGCCTGTTAAAGAGGTTTAACAGAGGATACTGGCCCAGCAGCTAGCTATCCTAACCTCGGAACACCAGCGGGACTGGGACACCCATCTCCCCCTCATTCTCATGGCCTACAGGTCAGCAGTCCAGGACTCAACTCAGTGCACACCTGCCCTGCTCATGTTTGGAAGGGAGCTGAAGACCCCTGCTGAGCTGGCTTTTGGAAGGCCCCCTGACGCGCCAGAGGCACAACCAGGTCCAGACTATGCGAGGAAACTGCAGGACCGGTTACGCCAAATTTACACTACATGCGTTCCGGCTCCGCCCCGCTGCGGTCCGACCTCCGCAGCAAATACGCACCCATTATAATCAATGACAGAATTTACACTGGCTCCGCACTGCGGCGGCGAGCTGCGCCGAGCGGACGGCAGTCCGTCAAAATTAGAAATATTTCTATTTCTGCCGGACGCCGGAGCTGTGCCGGAGTCAACTTTTGAAGATTACGTCGCACCAACAGGAAAAGGAACGAGCACAACTTCCGTATTTACAAAATAAAATCACCACGGGCGGACTTAATCCTAGCTCTATACGGATTTATTTGTACAAAAATGCTGTCAAACTATCATTTATGACTACGCCTACAAACGCAATACAAGAAATAAATAAATAAAGTATTTTATTCTGAAATGTAATACATCACTTCCTGTTGCTCAAACCATGTCCTGTCGCTCATTTACGAGAGAAGATCAAGGCAGCAGTCTCTACTGTTGTTCTCCTTCTTCCACCGAATGAATTGTTTTGTTCTGACTTACTTATTTATCACTTGATTTATCGCGCGATCTCGCAATTCCCGCGCATGCGTCTCGGAGCAGCGCATCCAGGCAGACCTGAGCGGAGGTAGTGGAAATTGGACTGGCTCAGCTGCGACCTGCGAAGCGGGGCGGAGCCGGACCGCATGTAGTGTAAACTTGGCGTTAGAGTCAGCACATTCCTTTGCCAGATACCAGCTGGCGAAGGCGGGACTGCGCCAAAAGAGAAATTATGATGTCACCACTAAAGGAAGACACTTCCTTGCTGGGGAGCTGGTGTGCGTCTTCAGCCCAAGGAGAAGAAAAGGTCGTTGCCCCAAACTGGACAGCAGTTGGGTGGGGCCCTGCAGTGTTCTGGAACAAGTGGGGGAGGTGGTCTACAGGGTGCAGTTGCCCCCTAGAGGCAGGAAGGTGGTCTTACACAGGGACAGAATGGCTCCCTACAGAGGACTTTCTTTCCCTACTTTCCTGGAAGGACGTGTGCAAAGTCCTCGTGCTCATGCACAGTTGGACTCGCAACCGGAGCTGTCTTCACCTCCTGTCCCTACACCTCCTGTTGCCTCTCGGAGCCCCAGGAGGCAACGCCAACTGTATGGAGATATAACGACGACGAAATGGGCGTGAACACATACAGAAGGGGCGTGAACAAATACAGATCTCACGAGAGCAAATACATACACTCGAGGGAGCAAATTACACCCGCGCGCGTAATGGGGATGAGCGCGAGCGTAGAAAAGAGATCGGAGCGCGCGCACGTGCGCTTGGAGGAAAACTATATGCTCTCGCGTGCAAAATGTATCTACTGACAGACTCTCCCTCTCGCTCGAGGTTCAGACTTTTGGCAGCCGGTGGGCGGATCCAGCCCACGACACATGATTGGCTGCAGTCTTCCTGTCCTCTGTGATTGGGTGTAACACTTCCTGAACCTGAAAATGTAAAATAAATAGATTTATCTAAATATACTTCAAGTACATTGTTATAAAATATATTTTGTTGCACTTTATGAAGTACTATTTTTTGCTAAATATAAAATACATTTCAATCAAATATATTTCTAAAAGGAATCTTCATATAAACTTTTTAACTGCACGTTTCATTCAACCTTTATTTATGCATCTCATTGAGCCTCGAGGACTCATTTACAAGAGAGACCTGGCTACAAACAAAGAATGATGACAACAGTGACAACAATAGACAGTTATAAAAGAGGCATACAGATTTTTTTTAACAAATTAAAATAAGATGGCAAACTTACAGCCATTGCTTTTGGAGGTGAAAGAAAAGATTGATGACTCAAGAGGTGAAATTTATACATTAACAGACAGGCTTTCTCTCTGCAAAAACGTTTTCCCAACTATAACTGCTGCTACCCCACAATGCACTGCCAACTCAAAATTCTCCTTCAAAATAAAATACCGATAGATTAAAACTGTGGAAGTTTTCTTTTTTCTTCTTTTTCAAACTAAATTATTAAGACATTTCCAACTTCCAGAACAGTAGTAATACCCAAAAGATGAACTTGTGTTATAGAATATTTTCTGTACAGACATTATCCCACTGCTTTATTCACATGGGAGTAACAGTGGACCTAAAATCAAAACAAACTGATAGTTCTAATCTGACAATGTTGCAGTGTTCAAATATTATGTACCGGTATATTAAATACAATGTGTGTGTGTGTCATGTATATACTGTACAGTATATACATACACAGTGTATGTTATACTGTACAGTATAACATACACACAGTGTATGTTATACTGTACAGTATAATAACACACATGTATTTGTATTATTTAATGACAGATTTGTTACGTAAATGCTTTAACAGATATTTACTCACATTTTAGTACTATTTTAGCTTCTTGTGCACTTTTCTCTTCTTTTATTCACGTCAAAATTGTGCAAAAATAAATTACCAAACAATTTATTATAAAATATGTTAAATGTAAAACAAGCTTTAATAAAGTACTTTTACTATTATTTATACTGTTTATTAATTACATCATCTCAAGTCAGCAGGAGCAACATCACCACCATCATCATCACAACAACACAAAACTGAGTGATGTAAGTTTAAAGCTCCACTGACATGATTTTTTAACTTTTCATAAAATGGCTCAACATAAATACAGTATCTTGTGTTCAACTATGTTCGTTTTTGCAAACAAACTTATATATATATATATATATATATATATATATATATAATTTTGATTTAAAATTGATTTTAAACTTTGGGCCGTGTTTATTCATGGGAAATCCGATTACACACGAATGCACCACTGTGACGTAGTGTGCGGCAGAGCCCTGGGCTTGTCAGTGCGCATGTGTCAGCTGCTCGCCAGCAGATCGCGTTTTTTGTTTGTTTTTGTTTTTACTTGAAAAATGCTGTTACGTTGTGTTGCGTTTGGGTGTTCTAGTATCATCAGTGAACAAGTGAGCCTTTTCACTTTCCCAAAAGATGAAATACTTTGTGAAGGATGCAACAAAGCTGCACCCTTGGACCCCCGCCTCCCTCCACCTGAAGTTCAGGCTGAATGGTAAGTCTCATACAGCATCAGTCCTAAATTAGATCCTGCTGTTTCTTGTTCCATCACCCAAACAATTTTCTGCTTCCCACAACTGAAGACAAATAACTCAAATCTTCACATAGATTGATAAATATGTCAGGTTTTAAATTGTCCGCTATTAAAGAGACCAGAGCCCTCTGCCTCACACTACGTCACAGATGGTGCATTCGTGTGTAATCGGATTTCCCATGAATAAACACGGTGCGAAGTTTAAAATCAATCTTAAATCAAAATTAAATATATTTATAAGTTTGTTTGCAAAAACGAACATAGTTGAATGATAAAAGATATTTATGTTGGGCAATTTTATGCATAGTTACAAAATCATGTCACACCACCTTTAATCTGCACAAACATTTTTAATCAGGGCTCAAAATGTTTATCTGTGAAAGAAATGTGCAAGGAAATAAACTAGTATCACTCTACAGGCACATTTTGTGAGAGGGCACTTCACAAAGACACAGTCAGGCCGTGTGAGACTGAAGGAGGTTCCAACCATTTGTTTTCATCGCCCAGAACCAAATGAGAAGTCCAGCAGAACTTCCACTGACCAGTGATCACACACATTGTTCTAAAGTTCCTGTTTTTACTTTTCCACATTCACCTTATAATCTAGCTGTTTTTGCCATCTTATTTTAATTTGTTAAAAAAAATCTGTATGCCTCTTTCATAACTGTCTATTGTTGTCACTGTTGTCATCATTCTTTGTTTGTAGCCAGGTCTCTCTTGTAAATGAGTCCTCGAGGCTCAATGAGATGCATAAATAAAGGTTGAATGAAACGTGCAGTTAAAAAGTTTATATGAAGATTCCTTTTAGAAATATATTTGATTGAAATGTATTTTATATTTAGCAAAAAATAGTACTTCATAAAGTGCAACATATATTTTATAACAATGTACTTGAAGTATATTTAGATAAATCTATTTATTTTACATGTTCATGTTCAGGAAGTGTTACACCCAATCACAGAGGACAGGAAGACTGCAGCCAATCATGTGTCGTGGGCTGGATCCGCCCACCGGCTGCCAAAAGTCTGAACCTCGAGCGAGAGTCTGTCAGTAGAAACATTTTGCACGCGAGAGCATGTAGTTTTCCTCCAAGCGCACGTGCGCGCGCTCGGATCTCTTTTCTACGCTCGCGCTCATCCCCATTACGTGCGCGGGTGTAATTTGCTCCCTCGAGTGTATGTATGTATTTGCTCTCGTGAGATCTGTATTTGTTCACGCCCATTTCGTCGTTGTTATATCTCCATACAACTGCCTCCCCACCTTAGAGACTGTGTTGTTCCCTCGAGGACGAGGAACTTTTTGTTGGGGGGCAGTGTAATGATCCTTGAAGAGTCATGTTAAGTGTTCATTATTCCTGTTATGGTGTGATCACACCAAACAGCTTTTCAGCAGCAGGAGCGTCCAGTTTACATGTAAAGTCAATGGGGGACGCGCTTCCAGGCGCCTCCTGGCGTCGGGCGTCACGTCGCGTGCGTGTTGAGCGTGCTGGAAAGCGTTTTCCGTGCACGTGAACCGGCTTCAGCCTCCAAACCGCGCATTCAGCATGCTGAAGATTTAGCCGTTCAAACGCCGCTCAACTCTCCCTGATTGGTTGGTGTGTCAACCAATCAGGGAGAGTTGGGGGGAGGAGGGGGATGTCCGCTATGTGACGCGGAAACGAGGGGACGGTTATTGCGCAACTGTGTGACATATTGTTTGTGGAACACAGAAAAAACCCGCGGAGTCATGGACTATGGAGGAGAAACTCATTGTAGCTGTGTGTTCGTGACAAGTCCTTCACGACCAGTCAAGTCTGCTCCACAGAGACAGAAATAAAAAGCTCCTCGCCTGGCGGAGTGCAGTGAGGAACTCTGTATACCGGTAAGCTCCTCCCACACACCCCGCAGCAGTTTCGCGTTCTGGCGTTTTGGTCTGGACACAAAGTGCGTCCACTTGCGTGCACAACGAGCTTTTTGGAGGTTGAAAAGCTGTTCGGTGTGATCACACCATTACACTGTTACTGGTTCTAAGGTTTGACATGTCCTGTTTATGACGCAGGGGTTGTTGGGAAATGAGATGGGGCGGGGTTTGTGAGAGGTTTGTGGTTCTGTTCTGATGCTGGAAGCACCTGTTGTGAAGGGGCGGGGTTTGTGAGAGGTTTGCGGTTCTGTTCTGATGCTGGAAGCACCTGTTGTGAAGGGGCGGGGTTTGTGAGAGGTTTGTGGTTCTGTTCTGATGCTGGAAGCACCTGTTGTGAAGGGGCGGGGTTTGTGAGAGTTTTGTGGTTCTGTTCTGAAAGCACCTGTTGTGAAGGGGCGGGGTTTGTGAGAGGTTTGTGGTTCTGTTCTGATGCTGGAAGCACCTGTTGTGAAGGGGCGGGGTTTGTGAGAGTTTTGTGGTTCTGTTCTGGAAGCACCTGTTGTGAAGGGGCGGGGTTTGTGAGAGGTTTGTGGTTCTGTTCTGATGCTGGAAGCACCTGTTGTGAAGGGGCGGGGTTTGTGAGAGGTTTGTGGTTCTGATGCTGGAAGCACCTGTTGTGAAGGGGCGGGGTTTGTGAGAGGTTTGTGGTTCTGTTCTGGAAGCACCTGTTGTGAAGCTGAGGAGTTCTGGCGTGGGTCACGGCCAAACAGTGACTCTGAGTTTATCTGTTATTTATGTTCCTGAATAAAGTGTTGGCTGAAGCAGAACGTCTGGTGCTTGAGTGACCGCACAACGTTACAGTATTTTGTTATTTTGTATTTTATATTCTTTATGTATTTTATATTTCAATTTGTTACTGATACTGTTTGAACTGTACTTGTTTGTTAAGTGTCCTTGGATGTCCTGAAAGGCGCTTTTAAATAAAATGATTACAGTATTATTATTATAAATAAGGAAACCTTGACAAATGTCCCTATGGTGTCCTGTCTGGGGACATGTAGACAGCATCTCTGGTTAAATTAAATCAAACTTATAAAGATATTTTCCTTTGAATGCTGATGGAAAACGTGTTCGTTCCGTAACAACTTCAGAGTCTTCACGACAATAATTCGTTCAAATCTAAATAAAACCTGCTTCAGCTGTTAGCGTTAGCCTGTTAGCTTCGGCTGCTCATGTGTCCGTCCACCTGAATGTCACGTGCCTTTAGACCCACGGTACCGCCCGGACCCGGTGAGCTCACCTGTAAAACGGGCCACGTGTGAAGAACCGTCCGAACTCCGTTCATGAGGAGTTCACGTGAGACCGCCATGTCATCCGCCATGCTGGACAACACACTCCTCTCTGCAGCAAACAGAAAGGGGCGTGGACAGACAGACAGACCAGATGTGGAAATGGGGCTCCGGAACTGAAGGGGGCGCTATTTTCATGATCACTATTATCATAGATATAATATACACTAGATATAATATACACTAGATAGACATCCCCGCTGTTGGCCAATGGAGACAAGTACTCTTGGCCAAGTACTCTTGGCTGCAGACTGCGGATGACGGCGGTGTCAGTCCCGGAAGTGGTGTTATTGCACTCCGGAAATGAAGGGGGCGCTAGTGGCGCTATTGGGGGCGCTAGTGGCGCCATTAAAACACGCACCAACAACAAAATGAATGGAAATTAATATTTTAAAGGCACTAGTGGCGCTATTCTAAAAAAAAAATAATGGAAGTTAATATTTTAAAGGCGCTAGTGGTGCTAATTAATATTTTAAAGACAAATGTTTATGTTTATTAAATTTGTTCATTTTTTTGTGGTTTTACAAACATCTCTGTCCCCTTAAGATTATAACAACTTTGTCTTTTAACAAAATGCATTTGGATATTTAAAGGTAATGCATTATTTTGAGCCCTATACATAATAAAATATAGTCTACCAAATCATGGAACTTCAATAACTTCAGTTGATAAAATAATGTACAAATGTACATTAGGAACACTATCCATCCATTAATTATCATACATGCACGCTTATCCCTATTACAATTTTTTTTAATGGAAATTAATATTTTAAAGACAAATACATTACATTAGGAACACATTTATCCATCCATTAATTATCATACACACACGCTTATCCCTATACTGTAGTGGGTTTACCACAGCTGCATTCCAAAAACTATAATATGCTTGGTTGCAGGTGAGCTCAAATATTATCGTTGTTTACCATAATGTGTCATTGGAAACTTCATAAACTGCACTCAAATATCCAATTGTTTCAAAACCCAAAGGGATTAATTAACACTCAGAGGAAGTAGTTTTTAGAACGTTTGACAAGAAATGATCTTCAGTAGTCGGGTCCCGGCAGTAGACGTTGCAAGAATGGTTCACTGGATGAATAAATTTGATTCTATATGAAAACATTTTTGAAGTCAGTGGATACATAAATTAAGCCTGTGTGTAAATTGCAAGTCTTCAGTTCAGCCAATCAGCTCAATTTGCGCCTCCATCCCAGCATATTGGTGTTGGTCTACTCAGATTACCCTTCATAAAGTCCGGCTTGATGTGAACAACTGCTCCTCACCTGAGTTTCCATCACCTCCACTCGGTGTCCACCGTCGCTGAGCATACCTTTAATTTTTGCATTTATTGTTTGTAGATGTTTGTAACTGAACATCTTTCTGTATGTGGTTGCTTGATTAAAAAAAGAACTATTAATTCTAAACATAAACAACCTAACCTAGCCATATTTGTTTTTTAAAGAAAACGCGTATTGATTCCAGTCATTGTTCAAAAAGTATATTAAACATTGAATGCACACATATACAAACATTTTAAAAAATGAAAATCAACAGATATACAACAAAAGGGACACTCAAAAATGTACATACTGTTTAAAGAACACAATGTGAAAAACAAAACGATGACTAAACAACTCAAAAGGCTAGCTAATGTACTTCAGCAGAACAGATTTAAAAAAAAAGACATGTCACCAAAAATGAACAACAAATTTGTGACAACTTCAATGTGTGAACAACACTGTAAAACAACTAATATTTACAAGCTGAGAGAAGAGACACACACACACACACACATAACTTACCTATGTCCACATTGGGGACGCATGTTTTAACTCCCTACTTTAGGGGACACCCCTTTCTGAATGGTTTAGGGACAAACTGCTAAGTGATTTTTTTTACTCTAAATTTACTGAAAACAAAGGTCACCTGAAAATTTTGTTTAAATCATTTTTTGATAAAATTGTTTTTTACCCTCACATTGGGGACCGGATAATTTTTTCATCCACTTTGGGGACTTGAGTTTTACACAGATACACAAACTGATTAAAGTCACCTTTGGGGACCTTATATCCATTTGGGGACTTCAGATTTACATAGATACACAAACTGATTCAAGTCACCTTTGGGTACCTTATATCCATTTGGGGACTTTAGATTTACACAAATACACAAACTGCTTAACGTCACCTTTGGGAACCTTGTATCCCTTTGGGGGCTTTAGATTTACACAGATACACAAACTGATTAAAGTCACCTTTGGGTACCTTATATCCCTTTGGGGACTTTAGATTTACACAGATACATAAACTGATTAAAGACACCTATGGATACCTTATATCCCTTTGGAGACTTCAATTCAATTCTGTTTATTTAAAAAGTCCAAATCACAACAAAGTTGTCTCAGGACACTTTACAAGAACATTCATATATGTAGAAAAGCAGCTTAGTAAAGGTCTATTTCTAAGAAAGTTTTACATAGGTTTACACAGATACACAAACTGAGTAAAGTCACCTTTGGGTACCTTAAATCCCTTTGGGGACTAGTCATTGTTTCATATACATCCATTTCAAAACATATGTAATATGAACAAAACAGTGTACTGCAAATATGCAACCTTGTATTAGTTTATATTGATCTGGCTGGTTGTTCTTGACTTTTGAATTGGGGAAACCTTGTTCAAAACAACCCAAAAATAAATGCTGCACAATATACTGTATGAGCAGCAATGCAAATGTGAAGACATACAGAAAGTACTCTAGATCATCAATATTAGAATTTCCTTTTATCTTTTCTAGCTCTATTGTTTAGCTTTGTGCCAAAAGTAGTTTTTTTTTACCTTAATTTGGTTCAGCGGTCTGTTATCCAGCCTGAAGTTAGATAATCTGCACAAACTTAAAGACCATTGTTTAAACCAATTCTGAGCCACTTCTGTTGATGTGTGATAAACTCTGTTTTAGTTCACAGTTGGACCTCTGACATTGATGTTTTCCATTTTACTTCTGCTTAAGTACAGCACTTGCATAATATTTTTTTATTGAATATATGTTAACAAGATGTTTCCCCCTCCCAAAAAAATCCCCCCAAAATATTTCTCTATATCCCATCCATCCCATCCATCCATTTTCGTCCGCTTATCCGGGGTCGGGTCGCGGGGGTAGCAGCCTAAGTAGGGAGGCCCAGACTTCCCTCTCCCCAGCCACTTGGAGCAGCTCCTCTGGGGGAATCCCAATGCGTTCCCAGGCCAGCCGAGAAACATAGTCCCTCCAGCGTGTCCTGGGTCTTCCTCTGGGTCTCCTCCCGGTGGGACATGCCCGGAACACCTCACCAGGGAGGCGTCCAGGAGGCATCCTAACCAGATGCCCGAGCCACCTCAACTTCAATTTCTCTATATCACCCTCTTGAAATAGATTTTTCTTCAATAAATGAAAATCATAAATAAATGTATTTTCCTCTGATATAAATTCTTCCTAACTTTTAGTAGTTTTTTTTTTAACTAGAGACCAGCCTATTGGATTTTATGGACCAGCTTCTGGCTAAAGATGATTGGTTAAACATGTCAAAAATATTTTCCCAAAAGATTTAACAAATTTATAGTCTTATTTCAGATTTGTTTAGTATTAAATCATGTGAAATTTGAGACAATGTCAGCCCAAGAAATACACACAGAAGAAAAATAATTCCAACAAAAAATGATTAACTTTTTTACTAACAATTTCAGAACTCTATTGAAACACTCTGCAATTCAAATAAACATTGGAAAAGAGCATGAATCATCAGGACAGGCTTTGGGCAACAAAAATACACCTTCAATGGGCTAGTGTGTTTTGTGTTCAACATATTAATTTCAAGTATTACATCAAAACAAAAACTTAAATCATTATTTGGTACACAATTCAATCTACACATTCAATGTTTGATGCATTTTTTTAAACCTCAGTCTAATGTCAGTCCTTAAGCGTATGGGATTCTGCAATGATACAAGTGTCTTCACTAACAAATTAAAAAGATAACTGTTGAGGTAATTTTCAATAAAATTGTTATGAATAGTTAGCACCTTATCAACTGTTACATCTGTCATAGAGCACCAAGTATGAAGAACATATATGTCTTTGTCCAGGCTATACTAATGGTTAACAAACAAGTTTTTTATTCTATAAGATGTAACCAGAGTAAATTTCTCCATTCCAAGATCTCCATTCCTATCAGAATAATTTTGTTATATTACAATAGTATTTTCCCCCTTTACATTTTATTATTATTATCTCAAGAAGTAATTTCTTAAAGATTTTTTTATTGTTAATTATTTCATTAATTTCAAACATTTATTTTTGGAAAAAAGTCCTCTTTTCTTTGATTCTCTTGAGTAAAAAGAAAACCAGCAGGAACAAACATCATTCAATGTGTTTGTTCTAGCATGGTTTCTTTGTCACCTGACTGGTAGCAGTATGCAACCATCAGTATCTCATCAAATCAGCTGGTGCTCATCAGGCAAGGTGGGAGAGGCTTTACAGTTGCTGCTGCAGGAGAGGCTTCAAGTTGTTTGTAAACCTCTCTCTAATGCTGTTTGCCACATGTGATGACATGCCTCTCAACTCTTACATGTGTATTTGTGGGACAGAAACCTTCTGCTGATTATGTGTTTTAACCGTGGGAACTGGTGAGTGTTTTGTTTGTTGTCTGGAGCTGGCAGAGTTAGTGCTGGTCTCCATGTAATTGTTTGGGCTCTGTGTTAGTTCAGTGCTAATGCTAACAAACTTTTTTGAATATTCTTTGACATCATCTTGAAGTAATTAACTGAAGGTACATTAAATGGTGGAATGCTATTTTGTACTAATGTGAAATATTGAGAATCTAATGTTATTTGATTTTTGAAAAGTACTCAACTGAGTTTAATTATATTTATAATCTAAACTTAATTACTATAGTAAAGATGGAAAAGCATGTACAAGTATTGATTATATTTATGAAATGATTTTGATGTTGATAAAAACCCAGGGTTATTTATTAAGAGGTCTGCTTTATACAGGCCAGGTTCCTGATTCTGAAGGCTCCTGATTCCGAAGGTTCCTGATTCTGATGATCCTGATTCCGGATCGTGTCTGTTGTCGAGCTGACCAGACTGGCGAGCTACCCTATAATGAACCAGGAGAACTGTTGAATTCCCTCAACTCCTTCCAGTCTGGTAGGAGATGTTTAAGCCTACAACCACATCCACATTTTCCTCTGGACTGAACTGAATTGGATCCTTTCCAACAATCCATCTTACTCCCATCAAGGAGTTGAACTGTGAACATTTTTTCCCATGGCTATAAGAAAAGAAAAACAATTGTGGAGAATTCATGGTTTCAAGTACTTGTTTGTATGTATAGATTTTGTAAATATTGTATAATATAATTCACTTTCTTGGCACTATAAGGTTGTCTGTGTGTTTTTACAAGGTACCACTTCCCTCTAGCAGTCAAACCCAGACTCTTCTGATTTAACTATCTCATTAACCAACTCAAATACCCATATATGTTATGTATACATGCTACAAAAACAACTTTCTCAAAAACAACACACTGGTGTCAAAGAATGCTACTTACCTAATATTAACCCTTTATATTTTTGGAGGGTCAGTCGGATAGTCGAACCTCGGATTCAGGAGGAGCAGTGTGGTTTTCGTCCTGGTCGTGGAACACTAGACCAGCTCTACACCCTCAGCAGGGTCCTGGAGGGTGCGTGGGAGTTTGCCCAACCAGTTTAAATGTGCTTTGTGGACTT
>JBBPBX010041881.1:14207-28656 GCA_038048925.1 Garcialebias charrua | reverse complement strand
TCGTCTCATCTGATCTGCGGCCGCATGTCCTGGACACTCGGGTGAAGAGAGGGGCGGAGCTGTCCACTGACCACTACCTGGTGGTGAGTTGGCTCCGATGGTGGGGGAGGATGCCGGTCAGACCTGGCAGACCCAAACGTATTGTGAGGGTCTGCTGGGAACGTCTGGCAGAGTCTCCCGTAAGACGGAGCTTTAACTCCCACCTCCGGGAGAGCTTTGAACACGTTCCGAGGGAGGCGGGGGACATTGAGCCCGAGTGGACCATGTTTCGCGCCTCTATTGTCGAGGCAGCTTATCGGAGTTGTGGCCGCAAGGTTGTTGGTGCCTGTCGTGGTGGCAACCCTCGAACCCGGTGGTGGACACCGGCGGTGAGGGATGCTGTCAAGCTGAAGAAGGAGTCCTATTGGGCCTTTTTGGCCTGTGGGACCCCGGAAGCAGCAGATAGGTACCGGCAGTCCAAGCGGCATGCGGCTCGGGTGGTTGCTGAGGCAAAAACTCGGGCGTGGGAGGAGTTCGGAGAGGCCATGGAGAATGACTTCCGTACGGCTTCGAGGCGATTCTGGTCCACCATCCGGCGTCTCAGGGGGGGAAAGCGGTACGCGACCAACACCATTTATGGTGGGGATGGCGTGCTGTTGACCTCAACTCGGGATGTTGTGAGTCGGTGGGCGGAATACTTCGAAGACCTCCTCAATCCTACTGGCACGTCTTCCACTGAGGAAGCGGAGCCTGGGGACTTTGGGTCGGGCTCTCCAATCTCTGGTGCTGAGGTCGCCGAGGTGGTTAAAAAGCTCCGCGGTGGCAAGGCTCCGGGGGTGGATGAGATTCGTCCTGAGTTCCTTAGGGCTCTGGATGTTGTGGGGTTGTGTTGGCTTACGCGACTCTGCAATATCGCGTGGACATCGGGGGCAGTTCCCTTGGATTGGCAGACTGGGGTGGTGGTTCCCCTATTCAAAAAGGGGGACCGTAGGGTGTGTTCCAACTATAGAGGGATCACACTCTTAAGCCTCCCTGGTAAGGTCTATTCAGGGGTTCTGGAGAGGAGGGTCCGTCGGATAGTCGAACCTCGGATTCAGGAGGAGCAGTGTGGTTTTCGTCCTGGTCGTGGAACACTAGACCAGCTCTACACCCTCAACAGGGTCCTGGAGGGTGCGTGGGAGTTTGCCCAACCAGTTTACATGTGCTTTGTAGACTTGGAAAAGGCATTCGACCGCGTCCCTCGGGGGGTTCTGTGGGGTACTCCGGGAGTATGGGGTACCAGGCCCATTGATATGGGCTGTTAGGTCCCTGTACGACCGGTGTCAGAGCTTGGTCCGCATTGCCGGCAGTAAGTCAGGCTCGTTTCCGGTGAGAGTTGGACTCCGCCAAGGTTGCCCTTTGTCACCGATTCTGTTTATAACTTTTATGGACAGAATTTCTAGGCGCAGCCAAGGTGTTGAGAGGATCCGTTTTGGTGGCCTTAGAATCGCTTCTCTGTTTTTTGCAGATGATGTGGTCCTATTGGCTTCATCAGCTCGTGATCTACAGCTTTCACTGGAGCGGTTTGCAGCTGAATGCGATGCGGCCGGGATGAGGATCAGTTCCTCCAAATCCGAGGCCATGGTCTTGAGCCGGAAAAGGGTAGCGTGCCCTCTCCGGGTCGGGGAGGAGGTCCTGCCCCAAGTGGAGGAGTTTAAGTATCTCGGGATCTTGTTCACGAATGAGGGAAAACTGGAGCGTGAGATCGATAGGCGGATAGGTGCAGCGTCCGCAGTGAAGCGGGCGCTGTACCGGTCTGTCGTGGTGAAGAGAGAGCTGAGTCAAAAGGCAAAGCTCTCAATTTACCGATCGATCTACGTTCCCACCCTCATCTATGGTCATGAGCTTTGGGTTATGACCGAAAGAACAAGATCTCGGATACAAGCGGCTGAAATGAGTTTTCTCCGCAGGGTGGCTGGACTCTCCCTTAGAGATAGGGTGAGAAGCTCAGTCATCCGGGAGGGACTCGGAGTAGAGCCGCTGCTTCTCCACATCGAGAGGAGCCAGTTGAGGTGGCTCGGGCATCTGGTTAGGATGCCTCCTGGACGCCTCCCTGGTGAGGTGTTCCGGGCATGTCCCACCGGGAGGAGACCCAGAGGAAGACCCAGGATACGCTGGAGGGACTATGTTTCTCGGCTGGCCTGGGAACGCCTTGGGATTCCCCCAGAGGAGCTGCTCCAAGTGGCTGGGGAGAGGGAAGTCTGGGCCTCCCTACTTAGGCTGCTACCCCCGCGACCCGACCCCGGATAAGCGGAAGAAAATGGATGGATGGATGGATGGATGGAATTTGTCATTTTTACTGGGCAGGGTGTGAGAAATTGAAATGTCTTCATGTTTGACGTCAAAGTCTTTGTTGTGTAAAAAAGTTACTACTTGTTCCTCCATAGTCTGCAGCTCTTCTTGTGGTGAATCTTCTGTAGGGTTAGCAGCAGCTTCTGCATATGTCTGGTGCCTAACTTCAAGTCCAGTAATCACCAAGTTATCTCATCTTGTGTATTGTTCCATATCGTCTATGTTTTGTTCCAGTTCAGCTATTTTTTAGGCCCAAGCATTGAGGTGCTGTGAAGGCCTCTTGTAATTTCTCTGTTCAGGCTCGTGCTGCAATTTTTTGACAAATGAAATGGCCTTTTGGGGACCTTAACATATCCCAAAACTCACCAAGTTTGGCAGGCACATAAGGACTGCAGAAAATTTATGTATTTTAAGGGCGTTACAAAATTTGCAACAGAAAAGGCTCAAGAGCGCCACCTGGAAATGTTCAAACTATCTCCACATTAACCTTAGTTTGTTATAGAAGCATGAAACTGGGTACACTTGGCCAATTCCCCAATATGCAAAGAAAACCCTCTGGCACCAATGTTGTATGATAAACAGGAAGGCGGCAATTTCAGAATTCCATCCAAAATTTTTCACAACTTTTTGGCGGTTTACAATGTCCAGATTTGAATGAACTCCTCCTTGGGATTTTGCTCAAGCGGGTTGAAACCTGGCCGTTTTGTTCAAAAGACATGGGGAATGAGAAGTTATCTAAACGGGTCATTTTGGAGCATGCTGAAGGGGAGGGGCCAGACCTCAAAGTTTGACATCTCACCTAGGGCTTTAATAGACTACTCGTGTAATTGCCATATTGATTGCTTGGACCTCTATCGAGTTTTTTTAATTTCTAGTCGAGTAGTCGTAGTGACGTCATCACGTCACAGTTACAGAACAGAAAATGAATCAACTTCCTGTTTGGAGTGCGTTGCGAACCGGTGTTACACCATATTCTATGACCACCATGTAGTGTGACCGTAGGGGGCGGTGTTGCATGAACTGATGCAGGTCACAGAATATGGTGCAACAGTGGGTCCAATGACTGAACCAGAACCATCTTCCTCTAACGTTGTTTCACAAATAAAAGGTAAAAAATATAAATCTCTAAACCTATAAAAACCTATTAACATATTAATCTCTAAAACTAAACCTAATGTGCAACACCACAGGCGGTGGTGCGGCACTGTTTTAAGTTTTGCTTTTGACGTTCCACACATTTTTTTCACTTTTGCAGCTTAATAATAATAACTAACAAATTTGGGTTTCCTGTGACTTATTTGCTTTAAGTTAAATGGTAGGACCATAATATATGCTCCCAATGTTTTGTTGGTCTTTTTTGTAAATAATAATTTATATATATTTTATATTTTTTGCTGATTTAATTAGTTAATTATTTTTTGCATCTTGAGATTCTGTGACATCATCAACTACTCGAGCACTACTCGAGTATTATTATGTTAATGTTGAGTTTTAAAATTATGTACTCGTTCAACCCCTAATCTCACCATGAAAAATGAAATGCTAATAGCTCCTAAACAAAAACGGTCTGAGACATCAATTCTTCAGTGATTGATCCACATCCTGCAAGACTGAATGGTCAAATCATGACACCACTTAAGCCAAACACCCTGACAACAGGAAGTGTAAAGTTTTGTGTTGAACGGTCCCAATCTGACCCATGTTATGTAATCAGCATGACAGTATGTCCGGTGACCCAAGACATGTTGATGTAACTTGCCTTCCAACCCTGACAGTTTCGGGTGGAGCGTGTGGGCATGGCGATGTGGCCAAGTAAGACATAACATTGCGGCCATATTTTTGGCTCTAAATTCCACAGATTGGATGTGAGGTGCACCAAAATCTGTATGATCGATCGTTTTTTTTATTTTTTTTTATTTTATTTTTTTTTAAATTTTATTCAAACACATTCTTACAAATATTAAAACCAGAAAAATTATAATTTTACTTTGTTTCAAGACTGGATATTTAAATGTAGTGGAGTACACTTTAAAAACATAGATTGGCAGATTTAGACCAGTTTTTTAAATAGATGCTCCTTATTGTTAACACGAGTTGATGTTTTTTGACCAACAGCTCCGGTCTAGGTGTCAAAATACAGCTCCAGTTTTCTTGAGACCAGCTGGGCTAGTTACGACTTAGCAAACTTTTTAACATGTCCAAAGACAACAAAGTTGACAACCCTGCAAAAGTTGTTTTATGTTCTGGAAATTTCCTCACAAATGTCATTTGTCAAACACTTTCAGCCCACCAAGACACCACCTAATTTTAATCCCAACGAAACTGGCTTCAGACAGAATGCTTGAAGAAAAGCCTCAACCATAAAATTTTGTATTAAAGAAGCCATAAACTTCAAAACAACCTAGAAGTTTTCTTAAGAGTCAATACAACCAATTTTTTTCAACAAAATAACTTTTATACCCAGAAAATACTTTTGTTAAAAATAATAATCTGAACACCATCTGCATGTTGATAAAGTGAAACATTAATATCACAAGTGCCGTTTCTTTCTCAGTGTAACAACATTATTGTCCACCCATGTAACAGGAATCCATGCTAATTGTCCAATAGCCCCTACTGCGCCCCCTAGAATATTTTAAAACCACAGTCCCAATCCATTTTTTTACCAATAATTCTGAAACTCTGTGGACATCTGTATCTTCTCAGGACCTATGAAAATGTCTCTTGGAGCCCTGGTCCAAAACCAACATGAAGTCGGCCTTTTTGGGTCATTTTTCTGCAGCACCAGTTGAGGATTTTAACAAATTCCTCCTAGGGATTTTGAAGGATTCCCTTCAAACTTGGTTTATATGCCCTTAGCATACGGGGGAGTAAAAGTTATGCAAAGCTTGCATTTTCGTTTATGCTAAAGGGGCGTGGCCCGGCCTCAATGTAGCGCTTCACACCTTAAATTTCAAAATGCTATATCTTTCACATTGAAAGACCGAAATGCAACAAACGTGGCATAAATTATCCCTGTTGGATGCCCTACGATCCTTTGTGGACAAGTTCTGACGTCATTGAACCCCCGCCACCTCAGAACAGGAAGTCACTTTTTAAAATTGGGAATGCTCCGTCTCTGACACCCTTGAACTAATCAGGATGAGCCTGTGTTAGAAGAAATATAAGAAGTTGGTCTGACATACTTTAAATAAAAGATTTCGCTGGAGGATGTGGGCGTGGCAGCATGACGATCTCAGATTTTTACTCTGTTTTTATTTGTGTGTGCGCATGGATGGATGTATGCTTTGTACCACTGCAAACCAAATTTACCCTTGGGTATAATAAAGTAACCTAAACTAACCTATTTGACACTGTTACCATACATTTGGCTGCTGGTGAAGATTCTCAGTCGTCCAGGACATGATAAAATCAAAAAAGGCATTCAATACAGAACAACTGGACTTTATTTGTAGCAACAAGACATTTCGCTTCTCATCCGAGGAGCTTTATCAATTCACTGAGGAGACACAGTGAGAGGGATAAGTTATAACCAGGATAAGCCATTGACACGCACCAACATATGCAAATTGGAAACTAACACCCACACAGACTTGGGATAACACGTACCTGTGACCCATTCAAAGTTCAGTGTGTGAAAACAGAGCTTACAGAAAACACACACACATCTTACTGTATGTAAATTGACAAGTCACACCTCACACATTAATAGCAGGGACCTGTCAAAGTCTTTGTTGGTCTAATTCACAAACGAGGTTCCTCTGTTCTCATCAGGTGTGAGACGCCTGGGAATCAAATCCAGGGCTGCACTATAAGTTTTAGAAATTTGGAATCTTAGACCTCCTCCTCTGTTTAACAATGGTTTCTCTCTTTTTACATAAATCGCCTCCTTCACACCCCTCTCAAACCACCTGTGCTCTCGGTCCAAAATATGTACATTCTGGTCCTCAAAAGAGTTTCCCTTGTCCGTGAGGTGAAGGTGAACAGCTGAGTTTTGTCCAGAGGAGGAAGCTCTCCTGTGTTGGGACATTTTTTTGTGGATGGGCTGTTTAGTTTCTCCAATGTATAGGTCTGGACAGTCCTCGCTGCACTGGACTGCATACACAACACCACTCTGTTTGTGTGTGGGTAGTGCAGCCCTGGATTTGGTTCATGTGGTTGGCACAAAAGCTCCACGGGAGATGTTTACATTATCAGCAGGGGGTCAGCGAAAAACTTCCACCTTGAGAGCAGGATCAGGAAAGTATCGGAGTCAAAGAGGGGGGCCAGCAGCGTCGTGTAGGCGATAAGCAAAGTCGCAAAGAGAAAGTAGCGGTTACACTCAAAATACCCGCCGTGTAAACTGGCCCTTAGATTAGCAAAATTTATTTGAGAAACCTCTGTTGTTGGGCTGTGAGGTGTTTTTGTCAATCTACATACAGTTGTGTGTCTTCTGTCAGAGACTTCAATGGAACCCCCTACTGTTAAGGTGTGATCTGTCAATTTACATGTATGTGTTACCTCAGCTTGCAACCAACATATGTTGGTGCGTAACTCCTGTTATAAATCCACGCGCACACAGTCTGGTTCATTGAATTGATAAAGCTTCTCGGATGAGAAGTGAAACGTCTTCTGTTACAAATAAAGTCCAGTTGATCTTGTATTGAACGCCTTTTTTGATTTATCATGTCCTGGACGACTGAGAATCTTCCCCAGCATTAAGATCTGTAATACAAGATGAAGCTAGGTTGCTGAGAGCTTTGTAGGTTGGACGTAAGATTTTGAATTATATTCTGGATTTGACAGGGAGCCAATGGAGAGAAGCTAAAACTGAAAAGATATGATCTCTCCTACTAACTCCAGTTAAGACTCTGGCAACAGCATTTTGGATCAGCTGAAGACTTTTTAAAGAAGTATTTGGACACCCAGATAATAAACCATTGCAATAGTCCAGTCTAGATGTGACAAACGCACAAACCAGTTTTTTTTGCACAAATTTTAGATACGTTTCTAATTTTAGTGATATTACGCAGGTGGAAGAAGGAGGTTCGAGTAACATTTTTAATGTAGGGGATAAAAGACATGTTCTGATCAAAAATAACACCAACATTTTTAACATTAGAACTGCAGGCCAGATTAATGCCATCTAAGGAAGGAGAAATATTGACAAATTTATTATTAAGGTGCTCACATCCAAAAACCAAAACGTCAATCTTGTCTGTGTTCCAAAGGAGAAAATTAAGGGTCATCCAGATTTTTATGTCTTGAAGACATGCTTGTAGTCTAAGTAACTGATTGGATTCATTGGGTTTAATGGACAAATGTAATTGTGTGTCATCAGCATAACAATGCAAATGTATCCCACGTTGTTTAATAACTTTTTCTAAGGGAAGCATAGATAAAGTAAAGAGTACTGGTCCACGCACTGAGCCCTGAGGAATTCAATGACTATCTTTGGTGTATTAAGAAGATTTTTTACATTTAAAAAGTGGAATATATCAGCTAGATATGCTGTAAACCATTTTAGAGCTGTTTCTGTAATCCCAGTATCATATTCAAGCCTCTGTAGTAAAATATTGTGATCAACTGTATCAAATGCAGCACTGAGTTCTAACAGGACCAGTATAGACACAAGTTCATTATTTGAGGCCATGAGAATATCATTAGTGACTTTTACTAGTGCTGTTTCTGTGTTATGATGGGCTCTAAACCTTGACTCAAACACTTCAGATTGTTTCTTTGTAGATGTTCACACAATGACCTGGAACTATTTTCTCTTGAATTTTTTTTAGATGAAAGTTAGGTTAGATATACACTAGGTCTATAGTTGGCCAGAATTTCTGAATCAAGGTCAGAGTAAATGACCTTGGGATGTTGTGAGTCGGTGGGCGGAATACTTCGAAGACCTCCTCAACCCTACTGGCACGTCTTCCACTGAGGAAGCAGAGCCTGGGGACTTTGGGTCGGGCTCTCCAATCTCTGGTGTTGAGGTCACCGAGGTTGTTAAAAAGCTCCGTGGTGGCAAGGCTCCAGGGGAGGATGAGATTCGCCCAGAGTTCCTTAGGGCTCTGGATGTTGTGGGGTTGTGTTGGCTTACGCGACTGCAATATCGCGTGGACATCGGGGGCAGTTCCCTTGGATTGGCAGACTGGGGTGGTGGTTCCCCTATTCAAAAAGGGGGACCGTAGGGTGTGTTCCAACTATAGGGGGATCACACTCTTAAGCCTCCCTGGTAAGGTCTATTCAGGGGTTCTGGAGAGGAGGGTCCGTCAGATAGTCGAACCTCGGATTCAGGAGGAGCAGTGTGGTTTTTGTCCTGGTTGTAGAACATTAGACCAGCTCTACACCCTCAGCAGGGTCCTGGAGGGTACATTGGAGTTTGCCCAACCAGTTTACATGTGTTTTGTGGACTTGGAGAAGGCATTCGACCCCGTCCCTCGTTTTTTTTTTGTAGGAGTTACTTCGGGAGTATGGGGTACCAGGCCCTTTGATATGGGTTGTTAGGTCCCTGTACGACCAGTGTCAGAGCTTGGTCCGCATTGCCGGCAGTAAGTCAGGCTCGTTTCCAGTGAGAGTTGGACTCCGCCAAGGTTGCCCTTTGTCACCAATTCTGTTCATAACTTTTATGGACAGAATTTCTAGGCACAGCCAAGGTGTTGAGAGGATCCGTTTTGGTGGCCTTAGAATCACTTCTCTGTTTTTTGCAGATGATGTGGTCCTATTGGCTTCATCAGGTCGTGATCTACAGCTTTCGCTGGAGCGGTTTGCAGCCGAGTGTGATGCGGCCGGGATGAGGATCAGTTCCTCCAAATCCGAGGCCATGGTCTTGAGCCGGAAAAGGGTAGCGTGCCCTCTCCGGGTCGGGGAGGAGGTCCTGCCCCAAGTGGAGGAGTTTAAGTATCTCGGGGTCTTGTTCACGAATGAGGGAAAACTGGAGCGTGAGATCGATAGGCGGATAGGTGCAGCATCCGCAGTGAAGCGGGCGCTGTACCGGTCTGTCGTGGTGAAGAGAGAGCTGAGTCAAAAGGCAAAGCTCTCAATTTACCGATCGATCTACGTTCCCACCCTCATCTATGGTCATGAGCTTTGGGTTGTGACCGAAAGAACAAGATCTCGGATACAAGCGGCTGAAATGAGTTTTCTCCGCAGGGTGTCTGGACTCTCCCTTAGAGATAGGGTGAGAAGCTCAGTCATCCGGGAGGGACTCGGAGTAGAGCCGCTGCTTCTCCACATCGAGAGGAGCCAGTTGAGGTGGCTCGGGCATCTGGTTAGGATGCCTCCTGGACGCCTCCCTGGTGAGGTGTTCCGGGCATGTCCCACCGGGAGGAGACCCAGAGGAAGACCCAGGACACGCTGGAGGGACTATGTTTCTCGGCTGGCCTGGGAACGCCTTGGGATTCCCCCAGAGGAGCTGCTCCAAGTGGCTGGGGAGAGGGAAGTCTGGGCCTCCCTACTTAGGCTGCTACCCTCGCGACCCGACCCCGGATAAGTGGAAGACAATGGATGGATGGTCAGAGTAAAGGTTTAATTACAGCAACCTTAAAGTGCTATGGTACGTAACCATTCATTAAAGACAAATTAAGTAGATCAAAATGTGGACATTAATAAGGGGAAATATAAACAGTCTGGTTGGGATGGGATCTAACAAACATGTGGATGGTTTGGATGAGGTTATAATTTTTGACAATTCAGAGACCTCAACAGGATAAAAACTGTCCAAACACAATTCAGGCTCTAGTGAATTTTTTTTAAGCTGTCTCATTTGACAGGGTGTAACAGTTTTGTGAAATCTAGGCTTTTCGTTTGGGGTGCCAGCCAGGTCTCTCACCAAGAGATTTAATTTTATATATTTTCCCTTGAACACAAAACTCGTACAAAGGATGTTAAACACAGAATGTGATCACACCCTTAACACTAAATGGAAAAACCCATCAATCACATAATGTTTTAACAAATTCAAGTGTATTTACCCCTGGATACAAACAAAAAATAATAATTCATACAATAACAAGCAATACTTTAACTTAATGAGTAACGTGGCTCAAGCATTATCCAATCAATTTCACAGAATAATCAGCACGGTGCTCGACGGCACAAAAAAGTTCAACAATCCTGCTGTAGCCACGGCCAACAGGTTGTCACTGTATTTATCCACACAAACAAAACAATAGTTCATCCAATAATAATCACTTAACTTAAAGAGGAATGTGGCTCGAGCGTGAGTTTGCCAGTTAATCCCTGTCCCAAAACAAGTGCTCGGCGGCACACAAAGTTTTAATAACCCACAGAGGTCGCAGATGAATAACAGGTTGTTTGCTTCACTCACGCTACCGACGATGGGGAGGGGGGGAGGGGGGAGAAGACAGTTCAAAAAGAAGCAATTTTGTTGCATCCAGTCGAGCACTCCGGTAATCCAAGTCACGCCGTCCACACTTCCAAACAGCTGAAGATGACACACCCACCTGCTGCTCTTTGCACTGCATTTCACACTTCTCAAAAGGGGCGTTTACACCGGAAACAGCTGGCCTAATTGTCAGAATGTCGGAGGATAATTGTTCCAAAACAATAAATGGGTGGACAAATTATTTTATGTGCACAATATTTATTGGCGATGGTTCAGGCTGTCACACTCCCCCTTCTCTGAAGAAAGCCGAAACCTGTGGAGGTGCTTTATTGCATTATCAGCATTAAAACCCTTTAAATTCCTCCTCATCGCTGTCGTCCTCAAAAATCTTTAGGATGGTCTTTCTTTGCTCCCTGTCAACTTCTTCAATGGTAGGATAGCAAGGTTTCATTTGTGTCACATTTACTATGCGAAGATCCCCACCAGTGTCTTCCAAGACAATCTCATAATTCACAGGTCCTGGTTTTTGGACAATTCGGTAGGGACCTTTCCAACGTGGAGCAAGTTTGGCAGAGTAAGACATGTCTGCCCTTGAGCTGGGGTGAGTGTGAAGCCATATCCGATCTTGAATCTTGAAGTCAGCTTCTCTTCTTCCTATGTCATAGTACGTTTTTGTTTTTTTATGTGCCTTTTCCAAGTTGTGGGTAACCAGATCTCTGAGTTCAGTCAATTGTTTGGCTGTGGGATATGCAGGCGAATCTGGATCACATAGGTGTGGTTGGAGTTCATTATCCAGGGGTCTTCTTAAAGAACGACCAAGGTTGAGTTCGGCAGGGGTCACACCTGAGGATTCATATACAGCTGAGTTGAGAGCAAAGCGGAACTCCGATAAGGTTTTATGTTTTTCTTCCACATATGATGCAATCATTTGCCTTTATATTGGGGCGGCCGTGGCGTAGTGGTAAGGGCAGTCGTCTCCCGATCGGAAAGTTGGCGGTTCGACTCCCGGGACCCGCACCATGTGTCGTTGTGTCCTTGGGCAAGACACTTAACCCTGAGTTGCTCCCGGTAGGACTGGAAAGCACCTTGCATGGTAGTCTGCCGCCACCGGTTTATGAATGTGTGTAGCATTCAATATATGCGTATCACTTTGAGATTTTCAGTAATGAAAAGTGCATTATAAATTGAATTAATTATTATTATTATGTTGCAGTTTATCCTTTCTGTTAGGTTAGTTTGAGGGTGGTATGGTGATGTCTGCTTCCGCTGGAGATTCCAACGTTTGCAGATGTCTTCAAACACAGAAGATACAAACTGTGGACCTTGGTTGGAGAGGATGTAAGTTGGTGTACCCCAACGGGTGAGTATTTCTTTGTTCAAAATGTGAGATACAGTTTCTGCAGTCACCTTGCGGAGAGGAAATAGTTATATCCAGCGAGTGTAGTAGTCAACAAAGACTATTAAATACAGATTTCCACTGGCACTGCGAGGCAATGGTCCCATGAGATCCACCCCTAGCATCTCCCAAGGTTTGTGGACTAGAGTCTGTTGAAGATTTCTACGTGGTCTCCGGTTCTCAGGTTTGTAAAGCTGGCATACCTTACAATTGCAGCTCATCTTGGGCCAAAACACAAGGACTTGTAATGGCTTGTATGTCTTATATCGTCCAAGGTGTCCAGATAAGGGACCGTCATGATAGTGATGAAGCAACTGCTGACGGAGAGACGATGGAATGTAGATTTGATGCAGAGATTTATGAGGCAATTGTGTCACTTTGTACACTTTATCTTCCACAATAGTGAATTTGGTTGTTTAATGTTCAATGATTTCTCCTGTTTCAGTGATTTTTGTATAAAGGCTCTGTACATCAGGATCAGTCTGCTGTGCTTTCCAGATATCATCAGTTATTTTTAGATGTTGTGAGTTATCTTTCAATGAACGTAACACCGCAGCACAGGTGGGTGATTGATTGTTGTTCACCGGTGCTCTTGTTAGGGCAGCTGGCACTGTATTGTATTTGCCTTTACGGTATTCTGTGATGTCGGCAACCTTAAACAGGAGCTACTTGTAGCTCTCCAAGAGGACCTTACTGCTATAATTAAAGCAGAAATCCATGCTGTTCTGGGTGAAAGTCTCTCTTTGATCAACGCCGAGCTGTCCGCCTTCAAAAAGGAGCTATCATCTGGGCTAGCAGCGGTGCAGGAAAGCTTCACGGGGCTAAAGCTAACAGTAGCAGAGGTGAAGAAGGCCGTCTCCACCTGCACTGATGACATCGTTAGCCTCCAGAAAAAAGTCGAGAGCCTTACTAAGATGGTGGAGGTGACCCAGGACGGCTTGAGGTTCCGCCACGAGGATTAGGCCGCAGGTGAGCTTGGAACTTACTCCTTTGGCAGGCTTCCACACTTCCAGGCTGTCATATTGTTAAGTTTGCAGATGATACAGCTGTGGTGGGATGCATCACAGATAATGATGAATCCAGCTACAGACAGGAGGTGGAACATCTGGAGAGCTGGTGCAAAGAGAACAACCTTCACATGAATGTGAAGAAGACGAAGGAGATGATTGTGGACTTCAGAAGGAACAAACACACCCACACCCCACTGTATATAGGTGGATCTGCGGTGGAGGTGGTCTCCAGTTACAAGTACCTGGGTGTACACTTGAATGATAACCTCAGCTGGAGCAATAACACCACCAGCCTGATCAAGAAAGGTCATCAGAGACTCTACTTCCTCAGACGGCTGAGACGAGCTGGTCTGAGCAGCCCAGTCCTCACCTCGTTCTACAGGTGTGCAGTGGAGAGCGTCCTGTGCTCCAGCATCAACGTGTGGCATGGAGGCTGCACAGTTGCAGAGAGGAAAGCTCTACAGAGAGTGGTGAAGGCTGCACAGAAGTCTGTGGGAGTCAGTCTCCCCACCATCACAGACATCTACACCTCCAGATGCAGAAAAAGAGCCACCTGCATCATGAAAGACCTCACTCACCCAGCACACTCACTCTTTGCACCACTCCCCTCGGGACGGAGGTTGAGGAGCATCAAATGTAGAACCACTAGACTGAGGAACAGCTTCTACCCTGAGGCTGTCAGACTCATGAATAAATAAATAATAAGAATAAACACTGCAAAATGTCACATCATGCTGATACTGATCTGTTTCTTGTTGCTGCGTTCATCTGTGACTATCTGCGTTCATCTGTGACCATCTGCTCATGTTCGTGCTGCTGTTTATAATGATGTTTTTCTACTACATTAGGGCTTAGTGTATTACTAGCTGATGTCTCTCTTAGTTAATCCTAGATGTTATTATTGTTTTTCTCTTGCATTTGTTGTTGGATGTAACTGGGACCCTGTGTACATAATCTCGTTTTCAACACATGTACTACATGCGGTGCAAATGACAATAAATTCTCTCTGACTCTCTGACTCTGACTCTGACTCTGACTTTGGTGGCATTTTAGTGACCAAACAGGAGGATTATGTAAAATGTGTAAGTTAGCTATTGTTTGTGGTCGAAATCAGAAAAAAGTGCCAGGTATTAATCGGAAAAAAGGCCAATTCCGAAGGAGCGCACCCAAACACAACTTATCCCACCACCATTCAGCCGGAAGTCTGAACAGTGTTCTGAATAAACATAAGGTTAGAACATTTACAGTTTGACTCCCATCACCCTTAGGAGCACAAGTTAGGAGTCATCAGGACTCCTGAGCACCAATGATCACATTTAACTGGTTTTGATTAATCACATTGAACATATAAACATGGACATATCTTTACAGGAGTTGGAGGTATTGTGTGTGTGAACTTTTTTAAATTAT
>JBBPBX010041881.1:0-14060 GCA_038048925.1 Garcialebias charrua | reverse complement strand
TTTTTGTAAATAAAGAAGTAAAAAAGAAAAAATCTGTTGGATAAAAGAGGAAACATTTCTACAATTTTGTAACCCATACAGAGGACCTAATTTAACTTTTTTTGTCCCTGCTTGGATTATTGTGCACCATCAGGATGTTGTATGGGATGTGTCACATGACACTTTCTGATTTGGCGGGTTTTGGGCGTTTTTTAACAGATTTTTTGGCTGGAAAACCTGGATTCTATCTGGCAACACTGAAAACAGCTCCTCAGACTGAGGAAGTCATTTGAACGAAAGATGAAACGTTTCTACTTTTTTGTTTTGTTTTGCTTTGTTTTTTGAATGTCCAGAGGACCAGACTTAGTATTTTTTATTATTTTGATTGAGCATGCATCAGGGTATTGCACAATAATGAATTGCAACAATAATGGGAGTGATAAAACAACAATGAAAATGATGACAAATATATTAATAAGAATTGTACAAACATGAACAAAATAAAAAGTGCATATATACAGCTGGCTCAGTTTGCACTGGGTTGTAGGCAGTCATATCAGGTACATAGCCTGGTTTCTTCGGCTATGAACATGCAAAATAAAGCTGGAATTAGACCCCAAGTTGCCTAAATACAAAATTATAAATAAACAGTGCTCAAATAAATAAAGGGAACACCTAAACAAAAATAGGTAACTCCAAATAAGTAACATTTATTGTGAATCAATTTCACCTGCTGCTGTGCAAATGAAACACACAAAATAATGAGAGGCAATTAGCAAGACATCCCATAAAATGGGGTGGCCGTGGCACAGTGGTAATGGCAGTCGACCCCCGATCGGAAGGTTGGAGGTTCGAATCCCGCGTCCGCCCACCATGTGTCATTGTGTCCCTGGGCAAGACACTTAACCCCGAGTTGCTCCCGGTAGGTCTGGATGGCGCCTTGCAAGGCAGGCTACCACTACCGGTGTATGAATGTGTGAATGAATGGGTAGATGGTTGGTATTGTAAAGTGCTTTGGGGCTCCTCACAGGGGGCTAGAAAGCGCTATATAAATAAGCTCCATTTACCATTTACCATAAAAGAGTGATTCTGCAGGTGGTGACTACAGGTCATTTCTCTGTTCTCGTCCTTTCTGTTTGAACTTTTAGTCACTTTTTCATTTTGTCAGTGCTGTCATGCACAGAGGCATTATGAGGCATATTTTACAGCCAACTGAAGTTGCTCAAGTAGTTCAGCTAATCCAAGATGGAACATCAATGCGAGCAGTGGCAAGAACATTTTCTTTGTCCCTTAGCACAGTGTCCAGAGCATGGAATATATACCAGGAGTCAGGCCAGTACACCAGGAGACATGGAGAGAGCTATAGGAGGGCTACAACCCAGCAGCAGGACCGCTACCTTGCCCAAGGAGGAACAGGAGGTCCAGTGCCAGGGCCCTACAAAATGGCCTATAGCAGGCCACTAATGTGCATGTTTCCACTCAAACGGTCAGAAACAGATTTCATGATGGTGGTATGAGGGCCCGACGTTAACATATAGGGTCTATGCTTACGGCCCAACACCGCACAGGACGATTACTTCTTGGGTGTCATCATTGATGAAAAATTGACATGGAAACCTCACATAAACAGTTTAAGAAAAAAATTATCAAAATCAATAGCAATACTGTATAAAGTAAGGGAACTGTTAAATGATAAAGCATTGGTCTTGTTATATAATACAATAATTGTTCCACATTTAATTTATTGCATTGAAGTATGGGGTAAGGCATGTAAAACGATTACAAATCCTATTTTTATTTTACAAAAACGAGCAGTAAGAGTTATTACAAGAAAAAATTATAGATATCCATCAAACATATTGTTTCAGAAACTAAAGATATTGAAGTTTTATGACTTGGTTGATTATAGCATTTTGCTTTTTATGTATAGGGCTAATAAAAATACATTGCCTGTAAATATACAAGTAAATTTTGTTAAAAGGGAGAGCACTTATTTTCTTAAAGGGTCAGAAATATTTGTGAAACCTTGTTTTCGTACCTGTTTGAAGGAACGGTGTACCATAATTCAAGGAATAAGTTTGTGGAACGGTTTAGAAGAAAATGTTAAAACAGCCAGATCTCGTTATACATTTAAGAGATTGCTAAAAGTGATTTTTTTGAAGGAATATGAAAAATAACATAAGAATTTATTTGAGTTGTTTAAGTTGATGTAATCTTACATTTGGTGATGCAATTAATTTTGTTCTTTGATAAATCATTGTTGTGAGTTTATTTGGGTAAAAAAGGGGCAGAGATTATAAGATTATTCTTCATCTGCTGCCTTTCATTTTATTTTGATTGTATGTTTTTCATTTTATTGAGTTGTTGACTTTGTTTTAATGAAATGAATGAATTTTAATAAATAAATAAATTAGTGTTTGCTAGGAAACACAAAAATGGGTACACTGATGCATGCTCAATAATCAATCAAAAATTGGTAGATTTGCCATTGGAACCCTGTGCTCTTCACAAAATAAAATAGGTTCACATTGAGGGCATGTGACAGATGTGACAAAGTCTGGAGACACCGTGGAAAATGTTATGCTGCCTGCAACATTCCCCAGCATGACCGGTTTGGTGGTAGGTCAGTCATGGTGCGGGGAGGCATTTCTTTGTGTGGCTGCACAGCTCTCCATGTGCTAGCCAGAGGTGCCCTGACTGGCATAAGGTACCAGGATGAAATCCTCAGACCCATTGTGAGACGACATGCTGGTGCAGTGGGCCCTGGGTTCCTTCTTATGCATGACAATGCTAGGCTTCATGTGGCTGAAGTGTGTCAGCAGTTCCTGCATGATGAGGGCAAAAAGCTTCCCTAAAAAGCTCAACATGGTATGGACTGGCCTGCCCGTTCCCCATACCTGAATCCAATTGAACACATCTGGGACATCATGTTTAGGTCAATCCACCAAGGCCACATTGCACCACAGACCGTACAGGAGCTAACTGATGCTCTAATCCAAGTCTGGGAAGAGATCACTCAGGAGAACATCCGCTGTCTCATCAGGAGCATGCCCAGGCGTTGTTGGGTGGTTATACAGGCACGTGCAGGCCACACACACTACTGAGCCTCATTGTCTTGAAGAATATTCACTGGTGCTGAATCAGCCTGTCATGTTATTTTCCACTTTCATGTTGAGTATGAATCCAAGATATATGAATGAATATGAATCCAGATATCCATGGTGTAATAATTTTGATTTACATTGATATTTTTTGTATTATTTTCTTCTTAATCAAATCCACTGTGCTCATACTAAAGTTTGTCAATGAGAATTTTTGATTAATTAATTGAGGTCTAGGCTGTCTTATTTGTGATCCCTTTAATTTTGTGAGCAGTGTATTTAAAAATCGGCCAAGAAGTTATTGCGTTGTACGTTAATGGTTTTTACATATTATCATGTAAGAACAAGATTGTGGCCACTGTAGCAGGTTTGAGAGCAGTCCTCTACTGGTCTAATGTGCGACCAGCTGCGTTAAAATATCTCTTGCTACATCTGCTGCTCATTGGAATGTAGAGCAGAGATCTCACCAACTTGGCCAGTTTTGGGTACACATTTGAGTTCAGTTTCCAAAATCCCAGCAAATCTTGTTCATCGGCCATAGCGTGCTTTTGAGTGATGTACTGTGTAACCTCATCATCACTCTCTGGCTCATCCACCGCTTTCTCCCATTCTGCAAAAGCAATTGTTCTTCTCTGTTTGTATCGTGGCGGTCTGAACGCACTGCTTACTTCAGCTTTTGATCTTGTCACTTCAGGTGAAACTTCTTCCACCACAGCTGGGAGCAGGATGTGATCCCAAGTGTGCACCTGACACACATCAGCAGGTGTCATGCTCTGTGTAAGTCATGGATAATGATTTTGCACTCCAGTACTTCTACATGTCTTTGTCGCACAAATGCTTACTGTGGGGAGTCTGTGTATAAGGACTGGCAGTGTTGCTTCAGTTTCTCATTTCAGAGGAAAACAAGGTTGATAGTGGAATATTTGTCACCCTACAGTTCTCTCTGTGCATGGTAAAAGGATTCTGGAAATGTGACTAAAAAGCTCAACATGTCGCGGAAGATGTACATGTGCGCCTGCTCCCCCCGAGCCTCCATCTTATCACACAGCGTGTACTTGTCTTGCACTGACATGAGTATAAGATGCACAGTGCTGAATCTTGTCTTGCCTATCTGGACTCGTAAACTTTTGTCTTTGATAGCTTCACAGATAGACCTCTTTGTTTTATACATCGCAGAAGAGCTTTGGCAGCCACGATGGTCTCACATATTTCTAGAGCGTTTTCGGCAAGTGCATCAGTGTCCAGAATCCATGCCTAAGACTTTGCACCGTGCTGGCTTTGAAGAGTGAGTTCTCCCATTTTTAGCTTTTATTTTTTACTTTTTTGCTCCGTTTTGTTGCTCAAGTGCTAATCCTCCGATGTGTCATAAGAGGAGCAAAGCAGGGCGGGTGTACAAAATACTGTTATTTAATTATTTTCAACCCTTTGGTTTACTACTGTATGCTTGTGGTTTAGGATTGTTTTTGTAGTTCTTACTTCTGCCACTAGGTGCCACCGCTAGTCGCCCAATAAAGAGTGATCCTGTCCAGTGTTCAGAGAGTTATGGCATGGAACAGACATGTTTGGTGAATCTCATTACCTGTGTTTGTCCACTGGAAGTGAGTAACATTGTGTTTGCTCTATTCTTGTTCTGCATAAGCTCATAACAGTATTTAACCAAGTTGTTTTTAGGTGCAATGATCGTTTGAGGCCTTTGTCTGTGTATTTTGGAGAAGCTAACTGCTAGCCTGACTTATTTGAGACCTTTAGGCCTAAACCTGTGTATGTGATGCAGTTCATGTCTGTGGCTTATATTTCCCAACTGCAATGCTGTACGTTGTTGGGTGATGCTTACTTTATGTTGATTTGGGGCGGCCGTGGTGTAGTGGTAATGGCAGTCGACCCCTGATCGGAAGGTTGGAGGTTTGAATCCCGCATCCGCCCACCATGTGTCGTTGTGTCCTTGGGCAAGACACTTAATCCCGAGTTGCTCCCGGTAGGTCTGGATGGCGCCTTGCAAGGCAGGCTACCACTACCGGTGTATGAATGTCTTAATGAATGGGTGGATGGCTGGTATTGTAAAGCGCTTTGGGGCTCCTCACAGGGGACTGGAAAGCACTATATAAATAAGCTCCATTTACCATTTATGTACTGGTAGACGTGATGGTTATTTTATGTGCATTTAGGCTGTACAGTTTCATTGCTGATTATCAACCAGGTCTTAGTCATGTTTATTCACACATGGTCATTTAAGTTGCATTGTAATATGAAGAGTTCCCATTGACTATTACTTATAATTTATATTTTGTTTATTATCTTGTATAAAACTACATACACATACCAACTCAACCACAATAGAGTGATAATTTTTGTGTTAAAAACTAAAGACAAGTTCAAGTTAAACCCAGAACCTAGACATTCTCTCCTTTTATCTCAACTCACATTGACATATATAATTGTTGTCCTGACCAACACTCTGAAGTGATTGCTAATCCTCATACAAACCAGTTACAGTCCTTATTACAAACTATGGTACTGTACTTAGAGCCAGATGGAGCAACCACAACAGTCAATATGTCAAGGCCATATGAAAGAGATACAAGAGATGTTGACCAGCCACAGAGATCAAGGCATCCCCCATCATATCTTCAAGACTATGAAGTCTACTTCAATCCAAGGCAGAGGTAGCATTAACCAAATAGTTTCTGTATTTGACTGGTTGTTTTATGTGATGATGGAGAAATCAAAACACCGTCTGTCATTTGACAGATTAACATCCACTCTCTACTAACCGGTTCATGAATTTCACACCCCAGTCCTGTAGGTTGTGGTAAATGCACATTAAGGCTTTTGCCAACCCCCAGTAAACCAAAGGGAGAAGAAAAATAAGAAAACACATGACGTTGTTGACTACATTTGAAAAAATGTAAAGGCAGCTTAGCTTACAAAGTTTCTTCAAAAAGCCCAATAACTACAATCGTGTTGATAATAGAGGTGAAAAAAGAGGGAGTGATGCAGTGGAGGATAATGGACAAACAAGTAATCCGCCCTACACTGAGTGATCAACTAGTAGCAAAGCAGGTTAGATGCTATTGTTAATTGAATTGTTTATGCATCATTATTTCATTTCATTTTGTTATTATTGCAGATGTAGATTCTCTGTTCAGCTTGTTTGGAACTACTATTAATTAAAATGAATGAAAAAATGTGGTAATTATTTAAAAAAATTTAATGACTGATTATGACCGGATATTTTCAACCCTGTCTGTCAAAACGACGAACAACAAAAAAGTATAGCGCAACCTCTGATCCAAGGTATCATCTTTCGACTCCTTCGAGCAGGCATCTTCATCTGAAGTGTTCAGATGTCTTCACAATATCAGAGAAGAAAATGACTAACTGTGCAGAGATGTCCAGAATCTTACAGACATGATCCAGAAATCTCAGGTCTCAAAACCCCAGTCAGTGTCCAAATGCAGAGAAGAGAACATATCCACTACACCAGCATCTGCAAGTAAGCTGATGGCATCTAGTGGTCATAGAGATGGTCATTAATTGATCTCCATTAACATCTCAAACTCGTCTCCTTATTCCCAAGCCCAGCATCTGGACTTGGACAATGATTGTCCGAAGTCAGAGCCGTCACACCACAAAGATGACAAAGACTGCCACCTGGTAAATCTCATGATAAATCAAGTGAAAACCAATGACAACGTCCCAAAGCAGCATCTAGACCTGCTACCAATATCTCATATATGAGGATTACAATGATTGCTTTGACAAGCCCTGTCACCATGACAACAGATATCTATATAGACTCTCACAGGTTCTCTCCAGCTAAGTCAATTCATCCAGACAACAGTGATGAATATGGTTCCATTAAAGGTGCTATATGTAACTTTTCTAAAATTTATTTTTAACATATTTCTTCACTCTGTCACTATCTCCTGACAGACTGATGTTAGACAGGTAATCTCTGAAAAAAACTTTAAAAAAATATTGTCCCCTTGCTTCTCCAGGTGGTAAATAAGCATTTCTAAAAAGCAAAAGTGACCCGCCGTTAACCAGCCAATAAAAACAGAGTTTGTAACCAGCCAATAAAAACAGAGCTTGAATTTGAATCAGCCAATAAAAACAGAGCTTGAATTTGAATTTCAGCAGACCACGGGGGGCAGAGCCATATATGGCTCTGAGGGGGAGGGAGCAGAATGCTTTCCCTGTTGAAAATATTTCTAAGTGCTGCGCGCTACAGAAAGTTACATATAGCACCCTGCTTAATCTTGTGAGCCTTAAAGAGCCTCATTTTTCCTGCATACCTTCCTAATTCGAAGGATTTGATCAGCTGGTCTCTCAACAAAATTTATCAACTTCTCTCGACTGGAGTCAAGGTAAGGAGGACACTCTTACCTAGACAGAAACAAACAAATGATGACAACTGGATTTTGTTATTTGGGTTGGTGGAATCCAGATTGTCTACAAATTTGTGTGGACATGTCAAAGCTTGGTAGCACTCAGACTAAATTATGTGAAGTTGCCTGAGAGTTGGAACATGCTGTTATCAGGACTGTGAACTTGCTGGCAACACCTATGAATGGTTGGGAATAATCTTGGAAAAAGCTGTGAGCTCAACTTTCGGTTTAAGGAAACAATTCGGCTGTTTGGAGTCACCATCTGAGAATTGTACCAACAATACTTTAAAAGGCAGAAATGGCAATTTACGAGTTCTGTCGAATCCAAACTGTGGCCATGATGGCAGACTTATCTCAATCCCTCCTGGAATGTTTAGGAAAAACAAAGATGTTTCGTCTGTCTCCTCACCCCTCCAATCCCCAAGGCTGTAGACATGTGATGGAACCTCAACCAAGCTGATAATAAATGACACCTTTTATCTGGACAATGGCTGGAGGGGTTCTGGAATATGCTACGACCTTCCCTTAATAATTCACTGTCTTCACCAGCCTATATGTATATATCTATGTATGTACTATGCTATGGTAGATTTTTTAATGCCTCAAATCATGCCCTGTCTAAGACAAGGTGTGAGAGAACTTTTTTTATATACCGTCTTTCCTTATGTTTTTTCCCTTTTCTTATCTAAGCAAAAATATTATTCTGAATAAGAATGAGTCCTTAAGGCTCTGGATGTTGTGGGGTTGGGTTGGCTTACACAACTCTGCAATATTGCATAGACATCGTAGGCAAAAAGGGGGACCGTAGAGTGTGTTCCAACTACAGGCGTATTACACTCTTAAACCTCCCTGATAAGGTCTATTCAGGGGTTCTAGAGAGAAGGGTCCGTCGGATAGTTGAACCTTAAGCTAGATTTATACTTGACGCATCGCGCAGCCCGCGAGGGTGTGCGCGCCAAAAGTGATGCCATATCACCGTCCCGCCCCTGCGCGTAGGCCCGGCGCATCGTTTTGGCGCGTGTCGCGCACCTCTGATTTTTTGAAACTCCGCAAGGCTAGTCGCGTGCCGTAGGCGCTACTGAATTGATTGACAGGTCGGGTGGGGACCTCAACCGACAGCCTTCACGCTCTTCACGCCAGAGCCTGCAGCTGTCTGCACCACTGTGGTCGTGGAGACGGCGTAGCGACGCATGGAGGACTGTTTTGTATGTGAAACAAATGTATTAAATTCCCCTTCTTCATCCCTGATCTGGACTTTTCTTTTGTTTTTTACCAAAAGTCAAGTGATCGCTTCCTCCTCCGCTGACTCCATGCATTAAAACCGCAAGACACAATAACTGTTCTATTATGATTTGCTCCTCTAATAAAGACAACAGTTCAGCACGCGAGCGGAAAGCCATTTTTTTGTTGTTATGTGATTTCAAACAGTTTGTTTATGTTTGTTTATTAAATTTGTTCATTTTTTTACAAAAAAGAAACAATACAAGACAATCTCATAAATGATATTGTACAAAATATAAAAAAAATGAAAGGTAGCAGAAAGAAGAATAAATCTTATTATATCTGCCCCTTACTTCCAACAATCAGATTAAACAACAATAATCAACCATGTAAACAACAATAATCTTCAACCAACTTTTTTCCAACAATCAGATTAAACAATAATAATCTTCAACCAACAGTACAAAATGACTAACTCTTTTCTATTTTTCTAACTAATACAATACACATTACGCTATTTCACATATATTTTTTAACACATTTGTTTTGATCATTTTCTTAAATGTAAACATTGACTTGGCATTTTTAACTACATTCTCCAAGCCATTCCATAATCTAATTCCCTGGATTGAGGTAGAACGTCCCTTCAAACTAGTTCTGAATTGTGGTTTTACAAACATCTCTGTCCCCTTAAGATTATAACAACTTTGTCTTTTAACAAAATGCATTTGGATATTTAAAGGCAATGCATTATTTTGAGCTCTATACATAACTGATAAAATATTATAGTCTACCAAATCATGGAACTTCAATAACTTTAGTTGATAAAATAATGTATTTGATGGATGACGGTAATGTTTTCTAGTGATAATTCTTACAGCTCTTTTCTGTAATACAAAAATAGGCTTTGTGATTGTTTTACACGCATTCCCCCAAACATCAATACAATAGATTAAGTGTGGAACAATGATTGTGTTATACAACAAATACAGAGCTTTATCGTTCAATAGGTCTCTGACTTTGTACAGTACTGCAATCGATTTAGCTATTTTTATTCTTACAGAATTTATGTGTTGTTTCCATGTCAGTTTGTCATCAATGATAACACCCAAAAACTTCACCTCACTCACTCTACAAATCTCAACATCCTCAATTTTGAGTGGAACATCAACAGTTTTCTTTTTATTACTGAATATCATGTAATTAGTTTTTTCTAGATTTAATGATAATTTATTTATTTTAAACCAAGTTTGTATCTTGACAAATTCTGTCTTTATCAATTCCAACATTTGTTCTATATCAAAGTCAAAGTCAAAGTCAACTTTATTGTCAGAACTGCAATATGTACAGGACATACACAGGACCGAAATTGCGTTTCTCTCAGTCCCTCGGTGCAACAGTAACCATCTAAACACTAAACACTAAAACATTTAATAAACATAAGCATAAAATAGTAAAAAAGTGTAACACTGTCCTGAGTTTTTCATAATAGTATAAAAGTATGAAAATTTACACCAACACTGAAACACCAAACACCCAATGAACATAAGCATAAAATGAAATAATAAAAGTGTAATACTGTCCTGAGTTTTTGCATAGTAGTATAAAAAGTATAAAACGTATATCTATAAAATAAACTGAAGTTTCTAGCGTTGACATTTGCAAAGAGTGGCACAGCAGCATATAAGTTAATGTACACAGTATATGTATGAGGTAGTTGATGTTGGTATATAGGCAAAGTGGCATATGAAGTAAGGCACATAAGGCACATTTGGCATCCTTAGATAAGGCTAGTCAGAGAATGCTGTATATGTATCTGCAGTAGTGTAGATAAAAGTAGTGTAAATGTAAACAGTAATAATAAATGTAAAGCAGTAGTAATAAATGTAAACATATCTTCACCTAAACAGAAAAAAGTGGTATCATCAGCAAAAAGTACACATTTAAGGAGTCCTGACACATTTACCAAGTCATCCATCCATCCATCCATCTTCTTCCGCTTATCCGGGGTCGGGTCGCGGGGGTAGCAGCCTAAGTAGGGAGGCCCAGACTTCCCTCTCCCCAGCCACTTGGAGCAGCTCCTCCGGGGGAATCCCAAGGCGTTCCCAGGCCAGCCGAGAAACATAGTCCCTCCAGCGCGTCCTGGGTCTTCCTCTGGGTCTCCTCCCGGTGGGACATGCCCGGAACACCTCACCAGGGAGGCGTCCAGGAGGCATCCTAACCAGATGCCCAAGTCATTCACATATAAAATAAAAAGCTTTGGTCCAAGTACAGAGCCTTGGGGAACTCCACATGTGATATTACAGAGGTCAGATCTTACATCATTTATTTGTACAAATTGTTTCCTATCTTTTAAGTAGCTAGATACCCACTGTAATGCTGGTCCTCTAATACCATATTTGTTCAGTTTTTCAAGGAGAATGGTGTGATCAATAGTATCGAATGCTTTTTTTAAATCAACAAAAATACTGATACAATATTGTTTTTGATCAACAGCAGTAGTTATTTGTTCCATTAATTCCATGAGAGCCATTGATGTAGAGTTTTTTTTATCTAAACCCATACTGACTGTTGCTTAGAATATTTTGTTTATCTATAAATTGATCTAGTCTGTTTACAAATAGTTTTTCAAGAATTTTTGAAAACTGTGGTAACAAGGATATAGGTCTATAATTGTTGAACACACATTTATCACCATTTTTAAAAAGAGGAACTACCTTAGCTACTTTCATATTATCTGGAAATATTCCTGTTGAAAATGATAAATTACATATGTATGTAAACGGCTCAATAACATGGCTCATTATGTCCTTTACAAACATCATATCCATGTCCACCCAGTCTTTTGATCTCTTGTCTGTAAGATTTTTTACTACATTCATTATTTCCTCTTTGTTAGTTCCATTTAGAAAAATACTATTTGCACAACCTGTAATTGAGTGGATCGCATTTTTATCTACTTTTGGTATTTTAGCTGCAAGGCTTGATCCAACATTCACAAAATATTGATTAAATCCATTAACAATTTCATTTTCATCATGAATTTCATCGTTGTCTTTTACAAAATATTTTGAAATACCAGTTTTTGCTTTATGATTCTTCAGGACACTATTCATTACTCGCCATGTTGCTTTCATATCACCATTACTTTTATCTAATAATTTACTATAATATTCTTTCTTATGTTTCCTTATAATCCCTACTAATTTATTTTTATACTTTTTATATTTTTCTTCAGCGCTCTGACTTCGCAATTTCAAGAAACATGAATACAAATAATTCTTTTTTTTACAAGCATTTCTCAACCCTTTTGTCATCCATGGTTGATCAATCGTATTTCTCTTTGTGTAATTTGTTTGCACACAATTCTTTTCATACAGAGCTTCCAAGATATTCATAAACTCATCATATGCTCTGTTTGCATCATCAACATACACATCATTCCAGTCTTGTTTGTCTAGATCCTCTTTCAATTTTTCCAAAACTTTTTTTGACGTGTTTATGATCTTTTTCTTCATTGGGACTGCTTTTGTGATGCTTTGATCATTTTTATAGATTGTGAAAACTGGTAAATGATCACTTAAGTCGGTCGTTAAGATACCACCTGTCACGTCCCCATTTGTTATATTTGTGAAAATATTATCAATTATTGTGGCACTATGAGTTGTAATTCTTGTTGGCTTTGATATCAATGGATACATATTTAAACTGTACATTGAGTTTATAAATGTGCTTATGTTATTTGAATCTGTTTTATTTCCCATATCAATGTTAAAGTCTCCACACAAAAAAACATTTTTATTAAAACTCTTCTCCATTAGCTCCAAGATTTTATCCGTGAATATTTCTATATTTGCTCCTGGTGATCTATATACACAACTTATTATTATGTTTTTATCGTTTTTGTTTATTATTTCTATTGTTATCATTTCCATAATATTATCAACTATTATTGACATTTCATTATTTAATTTACATTTTATTTTTGGCGCCGTGGTGTAGTGGTAATGGCAGTCGACCCCTGATCGGAAGGTTGGAGGTTCGAATCCCGCATCCGCCCACCATGTGTCGTTGTGTCCCTGGGCAAGACACTTAACCCCAAGTTGCTCCCGGTAGGTCTGGATGGCGCCTTGCAAGGCAGGCTACCACTACCGGTGTATGAATGTCTGAATGAATGGGTGGATGGCTGGTATTGTAAAGCGCTTTGGGGCTCCTCACAGGGGGCTGGAAAACGCTATATAAATAAGCTCCATTTACCATTTACCATTTACCATATTTCATTATTGACAAATAGAGCGACTCCACCACCTCTTTTATTTTTTCTGTTCATATGATATAATTCATACCCCTCAATGTGAATATTACTTGTGTTGTTGTCATTGAGCCATGTCTCTGACAGCGCAATTATTGTAAAAGTTCTATTTAACTGTTTTAAATAATCTGTTATTTTGGATATGTTTGCATTTATACTTCTGCTATTAAAGTGAATAATAGAGAGAACTCCATTTGATATATTGATGTCATTAAACTGCTCTTCATTATAATATTCACTATCTTTTATTACAGGAAAAATTTTTGCATCAATCACATTTTCAACATTATATATTTTAGGTTCTGAGTCTTCGTATGTTGTCATGTTCTAATGTATTTGTTCATTTCACTGTATATTTTATCCATTTTGAGTGTGAGTCGTTTCATTTTCATCCCTTGTATTCATCCAGATCCGTCAGCTCTTTTATCATTTTAGGCTGAGACCCTTCCTTTGCTTTGATAAAGATGTATCCATTTCTTGTCCATGTTGATGCTATTTTTTTGTTTGTTTTTTAACCACCTTGCTTCCTTTGCAATTTTTCCATTTTTTTGTTAGATGTTCATTTATGTAAACGTCTGATCCCTTCAGATTTCTTTTATTCTGCATAACATAGTTTTTTGTATTCCTGCTAATGAACTTCACGACTACTGACGGTTTGAATCTTGATGAATTACTGGGCAGGGTGTGACAGAACGAAATGTCCCCATAGTTTATATCAATGTTCCTTTCCTGTAAGAAAGTAACTACATGTTCCTCCAGAGTCTCTTGTTCTTCCTGAGATTCATACTCTTCCTGAGATTCATACTCATTTGGGTCACCATTATTGCGAGCTCTTTTATGTGTCCGACACTTACTAACATCAAGTCCTGAGATCACCACGTTGTCTTGCTTTGTGTATTGTTCAAAATCCTCTATTTTTCGTTCTAGTTCAGCAATTTTATTGTCTTTGCTAATTATCAGTTCTTTCAGTTCTCTTATTTCTTTAACCAGACCGGCCTGGGAATCCATTTTTTTTGTTAAATTTTCTATTTGACCACTCATAAAGTTGAGTGATTCTTT
>JBBPBX010041880.1:8919-28656 GCA_038048925.1 Garcialebias charrua | reverse complement strand
AGTTCTAGACACAAATGTTCCTGAACCTCGAAAGCTTGGCTGATAGCCGAATTACCTGTCCCAGAGGACAGTACAGCAACCTCGGTGTGGGGTCCTTGGATCTCCACACCTTTCTCTACCTGTGGTAGGTAATGTGAGTTTGCCCCCTTCTTGTCCGATGAGGGGTCCTCGTAATCTGCAACAATGATGTCCAAGTGACTGTCGGCGTTTGGTTGACTGTCATTTTCTGGACTCAGATGCCCTTGAACCAAGGTTTCATTGAAAGCTTGGTTGATTGCCGAATTACCTGTCCCAGAGGACAGTACAGCGTCTTCGGTGTGGGATCCTTGGATCTCAACACCTTTCACTACCTGTGGTAGGCAGTGGTCAGGGAGTGCTGAATGTGTCAGCTCACAGAGGAGGTTCTCTTGTTGGACCGGAGTTTGGTCCAACTTTTGGGTCTCTTCTGTCTCACCTGTAGTTGAAGGTTCACTTACCGGGCTCTCGTCCTCGGATGAGCAGTCCCTTGTGTCCTCTGCGGTACCTGCGGTTAGGCAGTCTGTATCGCAACTAGGAAGCACTTTTATTGGCAGGGGTTTTCTCACTGTGCTCCACATTTTCCGTCGACCATAATCTATAATCGCGTTGAAGCGGTTTATAAAATCTTGGCCAACCAAAAATGGGAATGAGTCAAGTTTAGACACGTACACCGGGTGGCGTAGTGTCATTTCGCCAATCTGCATGTGAACCATAGCCATAGCTGTTAGGGTTGTTCTCGTCTCTGCGAGACCCTGTAGCTCAATAGCACATTTCTCAAAGGGTATTTGCCTGTCAACACCGTTAGCGGCGGTCCTCAGCTCCTCGAACAGCTTGGCCGACATAATAGTTATATCAGAACTGCCATCCAGGAGGGCTTCACGCTCAAGGACACCTTCCAGTGTGATAGGCAGGTAAGCTTTCTTAGCCACCCCCCTTTGTATAAAGTTACACAGAAACCTCACAGGTCTTGGCCCACGTTTCTGTTCACGTGTGACTCTGTCTGTGTAATCTTGTTTACTGTCAGCATCTTGTTGGCTGTCAGCATCATGACCTTCAGGATGTTGTTGTGTGTCAGCAATTGGTTTGCTGTCAACATCCATGGCAATGTTGGTAGTAGTGTGCGCTGAGTTATTTGTGTGCTCTGAGTCTTTGTGAAAGACAGTGCTACACATCGCTCCAGGTTGGTCAATGTTGATAGTGTCATTATCAATGATAACGCCACTCATTGTATCAGGTTGGTCAAGCACAGTAACATTCAAATCTACTGACAAACTACTTACTTCCTCTGTCTCTTCCGAGCATAGAGGTGTTGGGCCATTATTCCGGGACATTCGTGACTCTTTGCCTGTCTCGAACTGTTCTGTTCGAGGCGCGGGAGGTGCAGTTCCAAGGCTCGGGGGTGGCTGTTGGGACCACGCATAGTTACATGAGTATAGGTCCTCATCCTTCAATTTCTTTTGAAGTCCACCCACCGATTGACCTTGGTTTTCACCCATCTGGTTCGATCTGAACCGTTGTGGGTCTCTTAGAGAGTGAACACCTACCTTTTGTGGTTCGTTGCTTGTCTCAGATTTTCAATCTGAGGTGCTTCAGGGGCGGGGCTCCCTTTAAACCATTTTGAGTCACTGTTCCAACTGGTACCAACATTTCGGTGTATGTCAGTTTGAAAATCTTGTTCATTCTTGCTAGTATTATCCAACTCTTTTAACAACCGACGCATGTTCTCTGCCTCTTCTGAGGTCAGAGGACCTTTGAGACGACGGTGTTTATTCTCGCTTTTTTGCGTCTGGGATACGACCTTTTGACCTGGGCACACCTCAGAGGGTGTTTTGTTTTGCATGTGAGCCTCAACAGCAGTTACAGCGCACTGTTTCATCACTGATTGTTTAAACTGATGTTGTAGCTCAAGGCCTTTTTTGAGACGTTTTTCTCTTAGTCGTTTGCACTTCTGCCTTATCAGTTCATTCTCTGCCTCCAACAGCTGGTAATTTGTGTGCTCTGAGTCATCAAAGACAACGTCACTCAATGTACCAGTTCGGTCATCCTCTGTATCATTCAAGTTTTCAAACAACCAACTTATGTCCACTATCTCCTCAGAGCATAGAGGTATGTTGCTTTTTTCCTGGAACTTCTGTGACCTTTTGCTACTCCCGGACTGTCCAGTCCGCAGTGCAGGGGCAGGACCTTTGCTCGGTGTAGACCGCGGAGGGTCACTTAAAGAGCGGGCGTCCACCGTTTGTGGTTTTTTGCTTATCTCGGGCAGCTTCGTCCGAGGTGCAGGGACAGGGCGTGTGCTCGTCCTTCTCAACCATATTGGGTCTCTTAACCACTTCGGGTCATAGTTCCAGCGGGCATCTTCACTAAGTGGTCTGTTAGTTTGAAAAACATGTTTCTTCTCGCCTTTTTTAGGAGAGGGAGTTGATGAACTTGTCCCTTCCAGCTCCAGCGAGTGGGATTTGACCGCTTCACCTGGGGACACCTGTAAGGGTGTTTTGGTTTGCATGTTAGCTTCAAAGACATTCACAACACACTGTTTTATTTCTTCCATGGTTTGCGTTTTTGCATTAACCACGGTGAGCAGCGGAAATCGTATCTTATAGCCGAGATGTAAGAAGAAAGACCACTTAAAGTCTTCATCTTCTTCCATGCCTGGTGTATATTTGTCACCAAAATGAGCTTTAAGGTGCCTGTCGTAAAACATCAAAGGATGTTCATTTTTTCCTTGCACGTACCTGTCAACTGAGCAGTCACCACCTCGGCTCGATCTAAGCCTTTTTGGGGTCCTGATGGAGCGGACCCTCTCACTTGTTTCACCCTGTTTAACGTCCATTATTGTATTGATTTTGTGTGAAAAAAATCAAAAGATTGTTCTCATGTTAGTGTTTGCAAATAAATATTCACTTTTAATGTAGCGCTGAGTCAAATAAACTAATCAGCTGAGGTTTACGCGTTTCACTGTGTAATAAGTATTCATAGGTACCTTTTTTCAGGTTTTTACCCTCAATGAACTTTGTCAAAGTTAAATGCACTCTTGCAGTGTTAACTTTAAAATAGAACTTACGTTCAAACAACAGTTACTAACTAACCCAAGCAGCCTGATTTCCGTTTTTTCTTACTCAAACGCTTATAAAAGAGGGCTGACTTAAATGCAATGACTTCACTAAAATGTGACAGGATGCTGCTTGAGCATGCCTTTAAAAAGATGTCTTGCAGTCTCAGTGAAACTTATTTTGTACTGCATTTGACAGTTATCAGGAGCGAAAAAGGACGTTCTGTTCGTTATTTCAAACAATTTTTTATTTAAAATAAACGAGTGTTTGTGCGCTCAGCATAACAGTACAGTAATGATGTTACTCCAAATAAAAACCAGTGATGTTTATCAATTTGTTGTCTTGTGACATGTCCAAATCTGGTCTGCTTTCTTTGCTTCTTTGGAGTGAATATTTTTAAATCTGGTCTGCTTTCTTTGCTTCTTTGGAGTGAAAACTGTACTTTTGTTTGTTATTTTAAACTTTTTATTTAAAATAAACTGGAGTCATTAATTGTACACAGAAAAACGTTAAAAATGCCATTTTTAACTAAAAGTGTACAGTTGTGCACACCAATTCTGTTTAAAATTCAGAGATGTGAAGAGCTTAATGTGGAATTGCTCTGTTCTCCATCATTTTTTTTTTTTTTAATTTGAAAATCAAATAAAAAATGCCTTTTTTAGTGTTATTTTAAATCTCTTCAGTATTTAAAATGAGCATAAATTGTTTGTCTGTACCTCTGTTATTCTAAAATTTGATATTTAGAATAAACAGGAGTTTTTTGTTTGTGTACAGAACAATTTTAAAAGCTGGTAATTCACCATAAAAATGCTGACTTTTTTATGATGTTTTTGAGAAAACTCATCTGTCAACGTCTTTTAACCAACAGGGGGCAGCTTCGAGTCTTAATTTTATCACGAAGAGACTGATTTTGTTTATTCAGTATTTAAACTAAAAACAACCTTTTCAGAATTAGTTTCTAGTGTGTCAGTGATAAACGCTCGAACCACGTTCTCGTCAGAGACAAATCTATGTTGTTAGACAGTTTAGATGGCTTCAGCTGAGTTTTTAAGCTTCTAGTGAAACCACTTTTCACCGTGTGTGTGTGAACTGCGTCTGCTTGTCACTCAAAGTGCATCAGGAAATGACGACAAGAATGGGTGGGCCAACGCAGCGTGCGTAGCGCGTCACCAGCTTCGTACGTGAGCGAGGCGGAGCTCGCTACAAGATACGTGACGTCAACAAATCAATCACAGCGTTTGCAGTGCATCACTCATGCATTCATGGTGAATGTAGTTTTCTTACCTTCGACCAATGAAGTACCGGAAATGACGACAAAGTGGGTTGGTCGCAACGGCGTGCGTTCCCACTACAGCGAATCAGCGCTCGCTACGAGTGATTGACAGCTCACAGCTCTCGTTTCATCCAATCACAGCTCATAAACAAACGTGTACTAGGACACGTAGCTCTGTAACGTTACCCTAGCACAGCAGACCACAACTTTATGGACTCTTAAAACAACTCAAACGCTACAAATTAACTTCCCAAAATTCTGAAACATGCGGCGAACACACCTAGACAGGCCAACTTAGTTACGCTCAGTAACACAGCACTGCAGCTGTTGAACAAACACGGACTCTCTCGGAGCGCGTCAAGGTCGGTTCTGGTCCACTTTCAGTGGAGCAGAAACTCGGGTCTAAACAGAACCACTATCCGACGACGTTCTAACAGTAATATGCTTCTATGACCTGCTCTAACATGTAAAATACCACAACAGCAATCTTGTAGATGTTAAATTAGCTTTCAGGCTTTTGACTCGGCGGTCAAACAAAGCTTTGTACAGGAGTCTGCGTGAACTGGACCGAACAGAACCAGAACCCCCACAGACCACGGCTGACAAAACTTCACCTGAATGCTTCCAACAGCGTCTAACAGAGTTGAAACGATAATAATCTCACAGCTTCAAATGATAAAAACATGCAGAATCTGCCTGCTTTGAACACTTCCAGCCAAAATCATTATCCTCAGAGTTTAAAACTTGGATCCTCTTATGCAAACATGACGTTACAGTTCATGAGAGACCACAGATATCAATAAACTTTCAGAACCACGTACGAGGCCACCAGATGTAAAGGATTATGAGGAGGTCAATATTAATACTGACCTCTTTACCTTAATTAATTTACTTATTCAGATTGAATAGTAAATTCACGGATTCTTTTCTTTTTCAGTTTATCCAATATTTCTGTGATCTTTATGATGGATACATAAACAGAGCTATAGAGTGACAATGGACACGTTAACTTAGCTTGATATGTCAAAGAGACACTATCATTTATTTAAAATGAATCAACTAAATTAACACCATTACACTTGATTGACAGGATTTCACTTTCTTGTAATTTAAAACGTCAGCACACTTAAATTCAACACAACAGACATAAATACTAGATGTTAAACATATTTAGTCTGTGGCTCTTTAACTTAAAATAGTTTCCAGCTTAGATTGAGAGGGGAAAGAATAGGAGGAAAGATTTAAGAAGAATTGGGAGGTTAAGAGAGGAAGTTTATCTTGCATTTATGAAACCAGATGACACTCTTCCGTACGCGTCCAGCTAAGATATCATCACACCTCCAGCAAGCAAACAGCTGCTCCTTTACCTTAAGACGTCCGCCTTGGTTCTGGTAAAGAGCTGTGGTCAACTTTAGACTGACGAGTCGTCGGTCCCGCAAGTCCAAGCTGGACTCCACGCGTGTTTACCTTGTCGGTGTCGGTGATACTCGCTTTCGTCGGCAGAAGTCGTGACAGTCGTGGCTTCTTGGCTCAAGATAATTTATTCCAGGAAGGAATAACAAAGTTTTTGGATCTTACGCTCGTTCGAAGTGGACCCATAACAACATGTTATCAGCCCCAGCTGGATGACGAGTCCTTAGCGCGTGACTGGTGGTCATTCAGCTCTTTGGGAAAAGTTCACATCTCTTTGAAATTCCCAGCAAACTCTGGAACCTTCTCGTTCCTTCCAAACTCTTGCAGACTCTGCGTTCCAGCCACAGCTTAGAACTTAAAGCAGGATCAAAGAGAGGAGTGAGCTTGTGTTATCGCGACCCAAGGTTACAGCCAGAGCAGAGGGAGATTTGTTTAGGAAAAGACAGAGAAGCTGGAGCCTTGTTCATGAAAAACAACGGATTAACCTGTCTTCTGACTCTCTAAACAAAACCGTCTGGTCTATGTGACCCGAGATTTCAACTTTAACACAGCAGTGAACACAGTTTAAACTCTTACAGAATAACATAGCTTAAAAGCACACATCATGAAAATGACAAAAGTTATTCTTTTGATCTCATCAGCCTAAAATCAAAGATAGAAATAGTCTCTTTTGGTGACTATGTGACTAATTTGTAGTAAATGTCTTGCTTTACTGAGAGGTCAGTAAAGGTCATCACTGGACAGTTCAAGAACCTTAGTTTGACCCTGGGTAGGTCCACTACAACCAATAGACAGGAAGGTATTTATAATAATGTTTGTAATAATAATCATTTTCTTTGAGTATAACCAATAGACAGGAAGGTATTTATAATAATTGTTTGTAATAATAATCATTTTCTTTGAGTATAACCAATAGACAGGAAGGTATTTATAATAATATTGTTTGTAATAATAATCATTTTCTTTGAGTATAACCAATAGACAAAAAATACACACAACAAAACAGACCCTGATTACACCCAAGAGTTCTTTTTTTTTTCTATTTTAAATCAGTTCTTGAATCCCGGATGATTAAAGGTCCATCAATAATCTGGTAGTTTGTAGTTCATGATCCAGGGTAATAGGTCCAGAAAAAAACAAATAGTTTGGTGCAATTTAAGTCCTACCGCACAGCTGTGGTGGTCCGGTAGCTTGCCAATGCCATCCTGGGTGGGAACAGGGGTTGAAAAAAACCCTGACCTAAACAAGGTCATAAACAAAACAAAAATTAGCATTACTTTATACACAGGACTAAACTGTTATCAAAATTTCTATAGGCAGTCAACAGATTTAATGAAAAGTAAATAAAATGATCCTAAAAGGATGAAATTACAAAAATCAAAGGATTTATTTAATACTTTACGTACATATATTCTATTCGGCCAGGAAATGAGAATGATCTAAAAAAGCTAAGTCTGGTCCTCTGGACATTCAAAAAAACAAAACAAAACAAAGCAGTGACTTTATAGCACAAGGTTTTTCTGAGCTTAACCGGTTAAAATGGTCAAATCTGTTGGATTTAAAAAAATATTTCGCATTTGCCCTCTTCAAAATGGCGGCCGCAAATGGCGAAATATTATTTTTTAAACCAGCAGATTTGACCATTTGAACCGGTTAAGCTCAGAAAAACCTTGTGCTATAAAGTCAGCTAAGAAGTATATTTTTCTCAGCAAAGAAATAATTGTTTTTACCGTGTTTTCATGGAAAGTCCTTATCTTCTGTGGCCGTCGCGGCCGCCATTTTGAAGAGGGCAAATGCGAAATACTTTTTAAAATCCAGACGCGTCGCGTAGGCCGCTGAGAAACATCCATAAGTTCACCCTCCATGTTAAAAACTCTTCGTCTGACTCTTCGAAAACAAGCAATAAGGCTGCAGAGTAACACACTGGCTGCTAACTGCTGTAGAGAGAGCACACACCAAGAGACTGAGGGGGACGCTTTTTAGTGACGGACCACATCCGGTGCTGTCGTCCGAGCTCGTAAATACGTTATTTCGTTTTTACTGATAGATAATTAGTTATTAGCGGTACTGCATTGTAAATAAAAATAGCACAAAACCGCGTATGAATTATAAAAGTTAGTTAATCCGCTGTAAAGCTAACAGATTATTTAGCTACGCTATAAGCGGAATAGCGCAATAGCGCTCTCTAGCGGTCGGAGGCCCACCACTGCTATTAATCAGTACAATAGTGACACTCATTACTCTTATAAAAAAAAATAATGTGTTCAATCTTTGCCACTTGTCAAAATGACAAGTGGCAAAATGAGAATTTTGCAAAATAGGTCCCCTCTAAATATTGTTTAAATTTCAGTTTGGCTTGTATTCATAGATTGCTGTGGTCAGTGTCACTGATAATCTGGTACCACACCTTCCCAAAATCTTAAAGCTTAAAAAGAAAACAGTTTTCAAGGAGAATAAATACTTTAATGCAGGGGTCACCAAACTTTTTGAGACTGAGAGGCACAAAGGTCCACTTGTTTGTTCCAAACAAATTTGCATGGTTCAACTTTAATTATAGTATTAATAATAATACATTTACATACATGTGAATATATGACTGCCTGATCACATCTGATCTGGTCTGTATTATTAAAGACTCCACACAATGATTTAGCTTGGTAAATATGATCAATTATTATTGATAATTACCAGTAGTGATTAGAACTCTCAATCAAGAACTTGAGTCCTCAGTTTGAATAATTTTTTGGCTCTTCTGTGCAAATGTAAATTGTTCTTAGCTTTGACTGGGAGTGTGGATGGTTGTTTGTCTCTTTGTCTGTCTCTGTGATGGACTGGAGACGTGTCCTGGGTGTCTCTGGTGACCTGTCCTGGGTGTCCCTGCCTTCACACAAAAGCAGCTGAGATTGGTTCCAGTCCTAAACAAGGGGGCATAATGGATTACTTATTAACTGATATTTAAACATAAAACACTATTTCTTTTATGTTAAACTCAATCTGTAACATTTGAAATTCATTGTATTTTATAAATATTTTATTAACTGTTTTGTAGAAATGAACACGTTTGTAACATTCATTCAAAATATGCCTTTTACTATTAACAAATCTGTAGCATTTTTAAGAACCTATTAAGAATAAAATCTTCCAGTTGCAGATACAAAATATCAATAATGTAATATCATAAACAGTGACATTTTTTAATTAATCATGTGACAAGTATTGATCCTCAACATTTTTTATAATAATAATTTATTTATAAAGCCCTTTAAAACAACCACAGCTGCAACAAAGTGCTACACATATATAAAATCATTTTAACTAATCATCACATCTTCTCTACTCTTTTAAATTAATTATCTTCCACATATGTTATTATTACTTCTTTCAAGAGCTCCACACCTGAAAATATGATGAATGTGAATCCATCCTGCTCAAAGCTGCGCTGACATTCTTCTGTCTGTTGTGAGCCAGTTAGCATTGAAGCTAGCGTGTTAGCTGATGAAGTGTCGCTCCTCGTTGCGTTTTGCTGTTGCTACAGCCACTAATGAGACACAGACACACTTGTCTTTCAACACTATAAAAGACCTTTTCCTCCCAGTCACTGTCACCAATGTTTTAAGTAGCTACTTACTGGAAGTTAATAGTTTGTGCTGCAGCTCACTCCCACCCAGCGGCTCCGCGCCGAGCCTGTGACTCCGGTGTCGTTGTTGTTCCTTGTAAACATTGGACTAAACCATTTGCCAACAGAGAAGGGGGGGGGGCAATTTTCTTTTTTTTCTTAGAATAATGGCGGATTTCTCTTTTTTTTTGCCTTTTTATATTTATATTGTTTAAAGACACGGTTTCCTTTATTGAATTATTGGGGGGGACAGATCTATATTTCCCCAAGATTGGGGGGGTCCGGACCCCCCCGACCCCCCCAGGATCTACGCCTCAGTCTTTCCTGATAAACCTTCTGATAATATAATTGATGAGCTGATGTCTTTTGACCCAACAAGGAGCAAAGCGATCACTTCCTGGATGAAATTGATCTCACATTTAGATTCCCGGTCCTTTGACACAATTAAACAATCCTGGGAGCAGGATCTTCAAATTACAATTAGTGAGGTAGTTTGGGCTGATATTTTGGGGAAAATCCACTCATCATCAATGTGTGCAAGACACTCTCTCATCCAATTCAAAGTAGTACATCGGGCACACCTTCATAAATCTAAATTGGCCAAAATCTATCCTCAAATCGACCCTATATGTGATAGATGTAAATCAGAGGAAGCCACACTATTACACATGTTTTGGAACTGCCCCAGGATACAAATATACTGGACTGGTATCTGTGAAGCACTCTCAGCGGTTTTTGGAATTCAAATTACTCTGAACCCACTCATGCTGCTCTTTGGTGTCACTCCTGAGGGTTTAGGTTTACCTAAAGGAGGCAGAAAGGTAATTGCATTCTCGACCTTGCTAGCACGCCGTCTGATTCTCCTTAGATGGAAGGATGCTGCCCCACCCACAGTGTCAAACTGGATAAAAGATGTATTGCTTAACCTTAAACTAGAGAAAATCAGATATGTAATGAGAGGCTCTGAGAATAACTTTTATAAAACTTGGAAATTGTTTATGATTTTTTTCAATAAACCCTCAACAGAGGTTCAGGAATAATAGACCCTGGAATATTGGCTGAGCAAGTCTAATCTTGATATGGATTTTTGTATGGTCTTAAATTTTCGTTGTTATTATTTTTTATTTTATTATTATTATAATTACTTTTTTATTTTTATTATTATTGTTGTTTTTATCTTAGGTGACGGTACTTAGGGGAATGTTGGTTGTTTATTGGGTGTGTTATTTTTGTATTTTGTATATAAAGTGAAAAAAAATTTAATAAATATATTAAACATCAGAACAGTGAGCGTGGTCACACGCTGCAGAATCACTGTTTGAGCGACGCGTCGCCCATTGAAAACAATGGGACAACTACAGCATTAGAATGAATGTGTGACACTGGTGTTGGCCTGCGGGCTTCTGTCGCGCGCCCCCCCCGTCCCTTACTGGCGTTCAATGAATGAGTGGCCAGGAAGGTGGGTCGTCAGATACTGTCGGCGCGGACGTGTCACGGGTTTGGTTGATTTGTGTATTCCCGGCTCCGTGGTTTAGAACGGAGCGGGGGGTGGAACACGTGACACCGCTCACCTGCCTCTGTGAGGAGACACGGGCCTGTTCGCAGGCGCCTCTGTGCTTGTCTGTTGCAGACAGAGCAGAGGCGCCCTGCTGGGGTTTATCAATTAGGCTAACACCCCGTGAGCCGTGAGGGAGGGGGGGAAGATGGCCCCCGCCCTTTATGTCGGCTGGGAGAACAGAGGGGACTGTTCTGCTGATGTTACTGTGTTTGTTGTTGTTGTTTTTTTTTGTGAGTCAAGAAAACAGAGTCTGTTTTTTGAACTTTATTCGTGCTTATGTGTAACGACATATTTGGCTTTATGTCACTCACAGCAGAAAGAACATGATTTGTGTCTAAAACAGAATCACCAGCTTTTTGTACCGTGCTACAAACAAAGTCTGGACGTGAAAAGATCATTTCCCGTACCGCGTGGACGGGTGATTGTGTAAAGTTATGAAGCGGACCTGGTTCATCAAGCACGCTTCTGTTTGGTGTCCCGGTTTGCAAAGGAGATTCTGTACCGGTCCGCCTGGCGGGGAACAAATCTGTTCTTACTCCAGGCGTGTTCAGTCCGAGGTGGAGCCGGCGGTGGTCTCTGCCGGTGCTCGGCATGTGTGGCTGAGTGGTGTCGAGGCTGCGGGGCTCTGCTCCCAGCTGATTCCCTGGGGGGGGGGTGAAGGTTCTCTTGGGGATGCCCACCCGGAGAGCTTCAGCCTGTTTGCGCCTCCGGTCCAGCCTGGTCTGAATTCGATCGAGCGCTTTTCCAAAAAGCCCCGTCGGTTCTATTGAATGGTGGAGAAAAGGAATTTTCTGTCCCTCCGGGAGGTCAGTCAGGGTCATCCACAGATGGCGTATTGCGATGACCACTTCAGCCATTCCCCTGCCCTGAGCAACAGCTGCTGTCCCCATCATGCGGAGCACAAAGTCTGTTGCCCTGCGGGCTTCATCCAGCAGCTCGGCGGCAGCTTGCTTGTCTGTCGTTACCTGGAGCTCTTGTAGTTTTTCAGCCAGGTAAGATTGCATCATTGCAGACACGTTCATTGCGCGCGCTGCGAGGCCCTGAGCCCTGTAGCACTTCTCGAGCAGAGAGGCCGAGGCTCGACAGGCTTTGCTGGGGAGAGTTGGTTTTGTCCCGGATGACTTGGGAGCCAGATGAGACGCCAACGTGTCCTCAATTTGAGGCACGTTGGCTATTCCCACCTCATCCATCCCGTCCACGTCGAGAAACTGTGAGAGCAGCAACAGCATGGGCGCCCTGGGCTGAGCCCAGGTGCGAGTCAGCTCTGTGAGGAAGTCCGGGAAGACGGGCATACTTTGCCTCGTGGCAGCCTGCTGCTTTGAATAAAAATAATTTCCTGCCAACCTCGTGACTTGTTGACGAGGTGGAGGCTCCGGCCATGGGATCTGCAGTGCGTCCGCTGCTCTGTGACACAAGTCGAACAGAGCAGGGATGGAAAAGTCTGTCTCAGGGAGCACAGGTACCGGGGTGCGGGAGAGGTCTTCTCCCTGTTCCCCGTACCCGACGTCGGCCTCGTCCGCAGAAAATTCACCTGAGGCTGAAATCGAGATCTCGTCCTCGTTCATCATGCCTCGAGTGTCAAAGTCGACAGTTAAGTCCACCATGGGGGCCAGCACATCTGGGCTGTCGCCCCATTCGACTCGGGTGCTGTCATCCAAAGCCATGCTCTCGAGCTCCGGCGTGGGAGTCAGAGGCTCAGTGGTGTCCGGGTCTGCCGGCCCTGCTGCAGCCCCCATAGCCTTGGTGACGAAGTCCGCCCGGTGCCTCCTCACCGCCTCCAGCATCTGGTTGCAATGTGGGCAAAACTTGGGTGCATCCAGTGCCATGTTCGCATGCAGTATACCCAAGCAGACGGGACAGGCCTCATGGGTGTCCGTCGCTGAGAGGGAAAAACCGCATCCGCTAGGGCAGGCGCGCGAGGTCGGACTCGCCGCTCTGCTGGTCTTTTTTTTGGAAGTCTTGTCTTTCGCTTTCCTTTCGCCGGAGGCATGTCCGAGATAAGACGAGCGAGTCCTTCCAAGATCCTTTTTCTTCTGATTTGAGACGTCTCCTCCGTCGCGTCGCTTTTGCTGGCTAGCCTTGCTACGAGTTAGCATCAGTTTCATCAGTTTCTTACCATGTCAATTTCAGTTCCTTAAAGAGATTGTGACATGATTTTTTTACTATTCATAAAATTGCTCAAAATATATATATTTTATCATTTAAATATGTTTGTTTTTGCAAACAAAATGATAAATCACTTTAATTTTGCTTTAAAAGTGATTTTGAACTTCAAGCCGTGTTTAATCATGGGAAATCCCATTACACACGAACGCACCATCTGTGATGTCACACCGGGCAGAGCTCTGGGCTTGTCACAGTGCGCAGGTATGAGCAGCTCGACATGAAGGAAGTCTGATACAGCATCAGACCTAAATTAGATCCTGTTGTTTCTTGTTCCATCACCCAAACAATTTTCTGCTTCCCAAAATGAAGACAAATAGCTCAAATCTTCACATAGATTGCTAAATTCGTCCAGTTTTAAATTGTCCGCTATTAAAGACACCACAGCCCTCTGCCCAGTGTGACATCACATATGGTGCGTTCGAGTGTAATCGGATTTCCCATGATTAAACACGGCTTGAAGTTCAAAATCACTTTTAAAGCAAAATTAAAGTGATTTATCATTTTGTTTGCAAAAACAAACATATTTAAATGATAAAATATATATATTTTGAGCAATTTTATGAATAGTAAAAAAATCATGTCACAATCCCTTTAAACTAAGATTGGGAACTAGACATGTTCCTTTGAACTGATCCAACCTTTGAACTGATCCAACCTTTGAACGTACAGAACATACTGTGGGTTGAACAGTTCTGCTTTACCTTTAAAAACTTTAAAAAAGGTTTGAGTTGGACTAAAGTGTCAGAGACTGAGTGCACTTCAAGCCTCAAGCTAACACAAATGACTTCTGTTGTGACTTGGAGCTATATACAGTATATAAACTGAATTGAATTGAACTGAACTGTTTTCTCCCAAACTTCTTTGCCATGATTTGTGTGATGGCGTGTGTCAGATCTGACAGGTGGGTTTGTTTATACACCTAGCCCTTGACCTCGCATGTCAGGTTAACTTTTTATCCTTGATGATGCTTGACCAGGGTTGTAAGGAGGCTCATTACAAAATATCCTCGTCTTTTGGAGCAGCTGTGGCTGAGTGGTTAGAGCTATTACAGTTTTTTTTTCTAAAACAGAGCGAGACATCTTCCTATCTGTCTATCTTTGGCGAGCTTCACACATGCACAATAGCATTCAGCAGCATGTTTAGTCCAGAGCCATAGAGAGAGAGAGTTGCGACACTCTTTGTACTCGCCGATAGGCGGTCACGTGGTTCATGCAGCTCTCAATAGTTCCAAACAGCTCATTGCTGTCAGTCAGTTTGAGCAGCTACTGGCGCAACATAAAACAAAAATCGACTTTTCTTACTTTGTCCGGCGTCATTCGGTAATTATTGAGCAGTAACAAACTGATTACTTAACTGATTACTGATTATTTCATTGACTATGCGATTTATTAAATCATTTTTAGACGTGGCAGATGCATTTATCATTACAGTGAAACGAGACTGTAAACACATTTGTTAGAAAAAATGTCTATGCAATACTGTACAATGATCAATATAGCCATGTCAACAGTGTTTTATAATGTTACACATATTAAAAAAAAAAGTACCACCTATTATAAAGCTATTTCTGATGTTCTCTGCAATGCTCCACCTTGTCCTCCATGCCAGCAGTTCAGATCTGCTCCAGTTTACCTTAGAACTGGGATGAATTCTTCATTTCTGCACATTATATAATTGTTCTATTTTTTTTTTTTATATATATATAGCAACAGAGTACTGTACCTGGATAACGGAGTTGATTGTGCTTGTAGCCTGACTACTACTGTAAAATTGTAATTCACTGATAAAAATGTTAATTTAAATGAAACTGTTTCTAGTTAAAATCATAACAGATGACAAAATAAGTGTTAATTGTGCAAAAATAAATTACCAAATAAATTTATTATAAAATATGTAAAATGTAAAACAAGCTTTAATAAAGTACTTTTACTACTATTTATACTGTTTATTAATTACATCATCTCAAGTCAGAGCAACATCACCATCATCACAACAACACAAACTGAGTGATGTAAGTTTAATCTACACAAACATTTTCAACCAGAGCTCAAAATGTTTAACTGTCGAAGAAATGTGCAAGGAAATAAACTACAAGCCAGATTCCAAAAAAGTTGGGACACTAAACAAATTGTGAATAAAAACTGAATGCAATGATGTGGAGGTGCCAACATCTAATATTTTATTCAGAATAGAACACAAATCACAGATCAAAAGTTTAAACTGAGAGAATGTATCATTTTAAGGGAAAAATATGTTGTTTCAAAATTTCATGGTGTCAACAAATCCCAAAAAAGTTGGGACAAGTCCATTTTTACCACTGTGTGGCATCCCCCCTTCTTCTTACAACACTCAACAGACGTCTGGGGACAGAGGAGACCAGTTTCTCAAGTTTAGAAATAGGAATGCTCTCCCATTCATGTCTAATACAGGCCTCTAACTGTTCAATCGTCTTGGGCCTTCTTTGTCGCACCTTCCTCTTTATGATGCGCCAAATGTTCTCTATAGGTGAAAGATCTGGACTGCAGGCTGGACATTTCAGTACCCGGATCCTTCTCCTACGTAGCCATGATGTTGTGATTGCTGCAGAATGTGGTCTGGCATTATCCATCCATCCATCCATTTTCTTCCGCTTATCCGGGGTCGGGTCGCGGGGGTAGCAGCCTAAGTAGGGAGGCCCAGACTTCCCTCTCCCCAGCCACTTGGAGCAGCTCCTCTGGGGGAATCCCAAGGCGTTCCCAGGCCAGCCGAGAAACATAGTCCCTCCAGCGTGTCCTGGGTCTTCCTCTGGGTCTCCTCCCGGTGGGACATGCCCGGAACACCTCACCAGGGAGGCGTCCAGGAGGCATCCTAACCAGATGCCCGAGCCACCTCAACTGGCTCCTCTCGATGTGGAGAAGCAGCGGCTCTACTCCGAGTCCCTCCCGGATGACTGAGCTTCTCACCCTATCTCTAAGGGAGAGTCCAGACACCCTGCGGAGAAAACTCATTTCAGCCGCTTGTATCCGAGATCTCGTTCTTTCGGTCACAACCCAAAGCTCATGACCATAGATGAGGGTGGGAACGTAGATCGATCGGTAAATTGAGAGCTTTGCCTTTTGACTCAGCTCTCTCTTCACCACGACAGACCGGTACAGCGCCCGCTTCACTGCGGATGCTGCACCTATCCGCCTATCGATCTCACGCTCCAGTTTTCCCTCATTCGTGAACAAGACCCCGAGATACTTAAAGCTGCTATATGTAACTTTTCTAACAATATATTTTTAACATATTTCTTCACTCTGTCACTAGATTGATGTTAGAGAGGTAATCTCTGAAAAAAACTAAAAAAAAATATTGTCCCCTTGCTTCTCCAGGTGGTAAATAAGCATTTCTAAAAAGAAAAAGTGACCCGCCATTTTCCAGCCAATAAAAACAAAGTTTGTAACCAGCCAATAAAAACCGAGCTTGAATTCGAATCAGCCAATAAAAACAGAGCTTGAATTTGAATTTTAACAGACCACAAGGGGGCAGTGCCATATATGGCTCTGAGGGGGAGGGATCAGAATGCTTTGCTTGTTGAAATTTTTTCTAAGTGCTGATGTTCTACAGAAACTGCAGACTCCACCTTTAAACTCCTCCACTTGGGGCAGGACCTCATCCCCGACCCGGAGAGGGCATGCTACCCTTTTCCGGCTCAAGACCATGGCCTCGGATTTGGAGGAACTGATCCTCATCCCGGCCGCATCACACTCGGCTGCAAACCGCTCCAGCGAAAGCTGTAGATCACGATCTGATGAAGCCAACAGGACCACATCATCTGCAAAAAACAGAGAAGCGATTCTAAGGCCACCAAAACGGATCCTCTCAACACCTTGGCTGCGCCTAGAAATTCTGTCCATAAAAGTTATGAACAGAATCGGTGACAAAGGGCAACCTTGGCGGAGTCCAACTCTCACTGGAAACGAGCCTGACTTACTGCCGGCAATGCGGACCAAGCTCTGACACCGGTCGTACAGGGACCTAACAGCCCCTGGCCTGGCATTATCTTGTTGAAAAATGCAGGGTCTTCCCTGAAAGAGATGACGTCTAGATGGAGCATATGTTGTTCTAGAACCTGAACATAGTTCTCTGCATTAATGGTGCCTTTCCAGACATGCAAGCTGCCCATGCCACAAGCGCTCATGCAACCCCATACCATCAGTGATGCAGGCTTCTGAACGGAGCGTTGATAACAACTTGGGCTATCCTTGTCCTCTCTGGTCCGGATGACATGGCGTCCCAGTGTTCCATAAAGAACTTCAAATCGTGACTCATCTGACACAGAACAGTCTTCCATTTTGCCACACTCCATTTTAAATGACCCCTGGCCCAGTGCAAACATCTGAGCTTGTGGAGCTTGCTTAGAAATGGCTTCCTCTTTGCACTGTAGAGTTTCAGCTGGCAACGGCGGATGGCACGGTGGATTGTGTTCACTGACAATGCTTTCTGGAAGTATTCCTGAGCCCATTCTGTTATTTCCTTGACAGTGGCATTCCTGTTTGAGGTGCAGTGACGTTTAAGGGCCCGGAGATCACGAGCATCCAGTAGAGTTTTACGGCCTTGACCCTTACGCACAGCGATTGTTCCAGATTCTCTGAATCTTTTGATGATGTTATGCACGGTTGATGATGATAACTTAAAAGTCTTTGCTATTTTACGCTGGGTAACACCATTCTGGTATTGCTGCACTATCTTTCTGCGCAACAATGGTGGAATTGGTGATCCTCTTACCATCTTAGAGACACTGACACTCTGAGAAGCTCTTTTTATACTCAATCATGTTGTCAATTGACCTAATTAGTGTTAATCCACCATGGGGAGCAGGGCCTTCACTTGCTCTGCCCATCACCTCTGGAACGCTCTACCGCCAGACCTACGAAACACCACCTCCCTTTCTCTGTTCAAGACTGCTCTGAAAACATCTCTTTAGACTCGCTTATCATTAACTTTACTAAATGTATTTTATATTCTTTATGTATTTTATATTTCAAAATTTTCTCTTGATGTTTGCACTGTGCTTGTTGTTTGTTTTTACACAATCTCTGTGATATGTTTCTTACTGTGAAGTGTCCTTGGGTGTCCTGAAAGGCGCTTTTAAATAAAATGATTATTATTATTATTATTATTATTATTATTATTATTATTATTATATATTTGATCTTCCAGCTGTTCATTATATGCTCAATTTCCTTTTTCCAGCCACTTATTGCTACTTGTCCAACTTTTTTGGGATTTGTTGACACTGTGAAATTTTGAATCAACATATTTTTCCTTTAAAATGTTACATTTACTCAGATTAAACTTTTGATTTGTCATCTATGTTCTATTACGAATAAAATATCGACATTTGCCATCTCCACATCATTGCATTCAGTTTTTATTCACAATTTGTTTAGTGTCCCAACTTTTTTGGAATCCGGTTTGTATTAAATTTACAAGTAGGGATGTTTTTAGTAGGGATATCAGTAAAGTTAAAGATCTAATTATTATTTTCTTGAAAAATACAAACTTAATGGAGAGAATTTAGTTGAGTTATTAAATTAATTTAACATAATTATTTTATGTTTTTTCCTATCTCCTGTTCACACTCCAGCTCAGTAGGTGGCGGTAATGCACCTTACAGTCGGTCTGCCAACGGCCAAAAAACAAAGCAAGAAGAAGGGGGGCTCCTAGTCTCTTCATACCTGCTACCAGTTGGTGCCATTTTCCGGAAACACAACATACCTTTTCAGTTCTATGCCAATGACTGTCCAATTTACTTCCCCCTAAGACACAATGGTACATGTTCTATTCAACCTCTGGTCGACTGCCTGGTTGATATCAAGGACTGGGTGGCTTTAAATTTCTTAAGTTTCAATGAAAAGAAGTCTAAAGCCATGTTGTTCCCTCCCAATGACACAATCATGAACCACTGCATCGACCTTTCTGCTCTAGCCCTGTCAGAAAAAAAAAGTCACAAATCTGGGAGTGTTAATGGATCCTTCCAATAAACTCAACAGTCATGTAAACATGATCGTTAAATCCTGTTTTTTTCTAGCTGAGGCGTCTGTCTAAGCTGAAGCCTATACACCCCACTGAACATAAGAGGATCTGCGGTGGAAGTGGTCTCCAACTACAAGTACTTGGGTGTACACATGAATGAACAATAACCTCAGCTGGAGCAACAACACCACCAGCCTGATCAAGAAAGCTCATCAGAGACTCTACTTCCTCAGACGGCTGAGACGAGCTGGTCTGAGCAGCCCAGTTCTCACCTCGTTCTACAGGTGTGCAGTGGAGAGCGTCCTGTGCTCCAGCATCAACGTGTGGCATGGAGGCTGCACAGTTGCAGAGAGAAAAGCTCTACAGAGAGTGGTGAAGGCTGCACAGAAGATGTTGGAGTCAGTCTCCCCACCATCACAGACATCTACACCTCTAGATGCTGGAAGAGACAAGAGAGACACCTGCATCATGAAGAACCCCACTCACTCAGCACAAACACTTTTTGCCCCGCTCCCTTCAGAAAGGAGATTAAGGAGCATTAAGTGCAAGACCACTAGACTGAGGACTCCCTGCACTGACTACCGGTTCACCTTTGAATCCAGTTCAAAATACTCCTGTATGTCTACAAATCGTTAAACAGTCT
>JBBPBX010041878.1:5761-28657 GCA_038048925.1 Garcialebias charrua | reverse complement strand
AAAAATCTGTAAAAATTGATCACTGATCTCCCAAAATTAAGGAAACCAGGACCAATTTATCGGTGCACCCCTAGTTTGGATGTATCTGCCTTTTCTTCTGCATAGTTTACTTTCTGACAGTTAACTTCCAGTGACTTCCAAGATTTTATCGTTTAATTACTTGACAAATTACACCACCGTGCACTGTGTATCAAATAACCACAGCGCTTTAAATGTAATAGGAATTGCAGACACATGAATGAAGTCGCCATGTGCTGCACACATGTGGAACGTCTCTGCAGAAGGAGCTTGCACTTGTAGGAAACAAGGCTTCTAGTGTGAGTCCCTCCACATGTGATCTGTATTAGCTGTGACATTTTCCACTGGTGTTGGACAGCTCTTATCTCCAACAGCTGCCTCGTGTCACTACACTGCAACTTGATCTTATTACAGTAACCAATCAGCCTTTCCACATACAAGTGCATAAGGAGGGATGGTATTATACTCATTAACTAATTTACCTGATTTTTTAAAAAATATAACTGAGGTTAAACTTCATCAATATGCTTCAGGTAACTCAAGGACACACAAGCTGAAAGTTCTCTGGGCTTCAGTTCTCATGTGTCTGCAGCGGTGACAACCATGGCTGGAGGCGACTTTCTTTAGCTGACGTGCCAGTCGGCCCAATTTTAGCTAACATGATACGCCTTGAGAGACTTTTTTCTAATTTGGCACAAACTCTGCCCCCAGGAGGGTCCGATTAGAATTCGTTTGGCCCGAGTTCACCAAATCAAGTTCTGAAAACGACAGAGTTTTTGCAAAAAGTAACATCTTATAACTAAAATCCAATCTAGAAAAACTTAAATTAGAGATATGACTTAACTCTTTGATGACTGCGTACATCGGTAAGACTGTTATTATCACACACTGGTAAAGGGTGAAAACTGTAAAAGGTTTTGCCTGTGTGTTTGCAATTAGCAAAATGTCTCATTAACCATAGGATAAATTTTAAAAACATTTTGCTGAAAGAAGCTGCTGCTTTTTCAACTACTGTACAGTTGATTTACTTTTGGAGTCAACTCAATTCAAAATGGCAGCAACAGCCAACTGTCCGTAGAGCAGACTGAAATGGCAGTGACTTGGTCAATTCTAGAAATATTGAGCTAAAATTTGTGTATTACCGTATTTTCCGATGTATAAGTCACACATTTTTTCCTAATGTGCATGCCCTGCGACTTATAGGGCGAAGCGACATATTTATGGATTTTCCCCCCATATTTTTAGACCAATTTTTGGCTGAGATGTGACCATTTTTAATTTTGGCAAAAAATGGTGCAGTACCACTTTCGTCTGCTAATTTATTAAGGACCGGTTATGGTAAATGGAGCTTACTTATATAGCACTTTCCAGCCCCCTAAGACACATCTTTGCTATAATTTTCAGCAAACAAATACTTGTTTTTACCGTGTTAATCTTGTTAAAGTCCTTCAGTGCAGCTCCTGTGGCAGCCATTTGCAGCAGGGCAAACCTCCGGCCCACATTTCAGGTTGTCAACGGTGACGTGTAATATACGCGACGTGCCAGCGGTGACGCATAATAGATGTGACTTATACGGCGGTGCGACATGTTTGTGGATTTTTCCAATTTATTGGACATAATTGAACAATGCGACTTATAGGGCGGTGCGACTTATCGGTCGGAAAATACGGCAGTATTTGAGACTGTTCCCCAACCCATGTTCTGAACTATCACACATTGCACAATATATTTCTTTAACATTTTGCAATTATTTGAAATCTACCGTACTCTGTCTGTTAGCAGAATATCTCATAAACCACTGCATTCTTTTCAGGAATCAATCAATGAATGTACATCTACAGCTCTTTAACATTTGAAGTTAACCCAGTTAGGCCTGTCACGAAAACAAATTTTGCTGGGCGATTAATTGTCTCAGAAATTATTGCGAAAAACGACAATATTGTTTGAACTTTGATCGTAATTAGTAATTAGTGTTAAATCAAAGACAAAATGGTGGTAAATTTGTTTTGCATGTAGTACCTTTTTTGACCACTGGATGTCAGTATAAGACAGTTTGAAACAAAGGATGGATAGTGAGGGAGCAGCAGCGTGCCTCTTTTAAGAAAAATGAGCGGGAGGCCTGTTGACGTGACATGGTCTGTTTCTCTTTCCTTTATTCGGTTCTCAAAATGTGTGGTTTGAGCTCTTTAGCATAGCATTTTTCACACAAAGCTTTTAATAATGAATCAGTAAACAAGTTCTCAGCTTCTTTTTGCAGAGAAAAACAACTTTTTACATGAAGGCACGAGTTTCAACCATGAATTTTGGAGCTTCGACAAGACGGAGTTTAAATTTTTTTTTTTAAATTAAATTTATTCATTATAAAATATAACACAAAAAAAAAAAATCACAAATGTTAGTATACAATATTTAGAAATAAAATGAAGGGAGGCAGAATGAAGAACAAATCTTATTGTATCTGCCCCCTTTTACTATCAGTCAACTCAAACAAAAAATCATCAACAATTAACATAATAAAAATAACTGATAATCGTAATCATCAATTTACAGGTAGTCCCCGACTTACGAGCGAGTTCCGTTCCTGCGAGATGCTCGTAACTTGAAAATTCGTAAGTTGGAACACGAAGCACGTGTTCTCGTAAGTCCGGATTTTCGCTCGTAAGTTGGAACATTTATGCTAGCGCTACTACGAACACTCGTTTTTCATCAAAAACGTTCATATTAGTTCATAAACATGGTCGGAAACGTGTTTCCAAACGGTTAGCTAACACACTTTCATCTAAAAACACAAAAAAGTGCTGTATTTTTTACAAATTTACTTCTCTTTCGCCAGCTCGTAAGTCCGGGACCTCGTAAGTAAGAGCGCTCGTAAGTCGGGGACTACTTGTACAAACTAACACACACGAAAACAATTTATATATATCCCTGTAATAATTTTGTTTTGATTAATTTCTTAAATATAAATATTTTTAATATATATATATATCATTTTTAATTTCAGTATCCAAAACATTCCACAAACCAATTCCTTGAATAGAGGTTGACCAACCCCTCGAACTGGTTCTATTTTTAGGTTTAACAAAAACGTCTATTCCCTTTAAATTATAACAGCTTTTACATTTAACAAAAAGTATTTGGATAGTAAATGGTAGTACTTCTTTGTGAGCTTGAAGGAAACATGAGGGAGACCACCATATTGTGTCTTTAAACACATACGGTGCCACCCAGATGTAAAGGATTTTATCAGGGGTCAATATTAATACTGACCTCTTTACCTTAATTAATTTACTCATTCAGATTGAATAGTAATTTCACGGATTCTTTCTTTTTCAGTTTACCCAATATTTCTGTGATCTTTCTGATGGATAAATAAATAAAGCCATTAAGTGACAGAGAACGTTGACTTTAGCTTGGTATGCCAGGAGACACTACCATTTATTTATAATAAATCAACTAAAATCAACATCATTACACTTGATTGACATGATTTCACTTTCTTGCAATTTAACACGTCAGCACATTTAAATTGTAACACAACAGACATAAATATAGGATGTTAACATACTTAGTCTGAGGCTCTATGACTTAAATAGTTTCCAGCTTAGAATTGAGGGAAAGGAGATAGGAGGAAAGATGGAGAGATGGTTTAAAGGAAATTGTCTTGAGCATGTTACCAGAAGTGACACTTCCCATCCGATTTCTGCTGAAATCCAGGTACGTTTGTAAACAGCTCTTTACCTTCGACGACGAGTCTGATAAAGAGATGACACCAGCCTTTCAGGCGTACAGAATCGTTGCAGGTCCAGCACGTCCGAGCCGGTTCTCGTTTACGTTTTCAACGTCTCCTCGGATCCGCGTCGATCATCAGAAAATATGTCAGCTACTGGTTGACTTCAAGATAAACTTATTCCAGGAAGGAATAAACAAAGTTTTGAGCTTACGCTCGTTCGAAGTGGACTCATAACAGCATGTTATTAGTCCTTAACTGGATGACGTGTCCTTAGCGTGTGACTAAACGTCCATCCAGCTCTTTGGGAAAAGTTCACATCCCTTGAAGTTCCCAGCAGACTCTGAACTCCCTGGTTCCTTCAAAACTCTGAAGCGTTCACGGAAGCAAACGCTTTTTACTCAAAAATGTTGAGATTAGAACACACTTTCCTCATTGGTCCGTGGGCCAAGAGGAGTGTGAAAACGTGAAGTGAAAACTCAAGGTTGACAGCAAGTCTGTTTAGATAACAAAGAGGAATGTTTTGGGAAAGTGTCTGAAAGTGAAGAGACATCTCGACGCTTAGTTCGAGATTTAGCTGAACCCAACAAAAACAACTTTTGAGCAAGTCACTTTGACACATTATTCAACTCTGACACATTATATGGTCAAGTAACACAGTAATGCTCTACATTTAAAGAATAACAGCATATAACATATATCATGAAAATGACAAAAGTTATTCTTTTGATTACATTAGAATAAAATCAAAGATAGAAATAGTCTCTTTTGGTGACTATGTTCTCAGATTACAACTAATGGAATAATTTGTAGTAAATGTCTTGCTTTACTGAGAGGTCAGTAAAGGTCATCTCTGGAACAGTTCAAAAATACACAGGTGTATCAAAGTGGACACGATCATGCCCACTACAAGCTCTATACATGACTGACAGAATATTGTAATCCACCAAATCACTGAATTTTAATAACTTCAGTTGGTGACCCCCGAGGTCAGCCTGTTAGCTTAGCTCATAGCTTATTAGCTTCTCGGCTTAGCTGCTTTTAATGATCCAAAAACACGATTTTGGATGGTTAAATGTATTTTAAAGAGAAAAAAGAGAAAGGGAGGGGTCAATGAAAAGCACCGAAGTTGAGCCTTTTTGTCCTCCGGTGTCTTCAGGAGAAAGCGAGAGACGAAGAAACGATAAAGCCGATAAATGAAAATGAGGTCAATAATTTTCTTTTATCATGTGATTAATTGATTTTTTGTTTATTGCGACAGGCCTAAACTCAATGCAAGATGGCTGCTACAGCTAAATAGACCTGTAAAACACTTAGAGATAACTGTTGAGCAAGATATTTGCTTAAAACCTTTAAATGTTGAAGTTAAACATGCTTTTCTTTTCGCAAAATGTGAACCACTGGACATAGTTTAAAGAAAGTTTCAGAAAGTTATTATCAGGTGCACAGTTGATCAGCCATAAATCCCTCATTTCTCCACATGACATGATCTTAGTTTGAAACTGGGACATGAAAGGTGGCGGGTGACATGAATCCCTTCACGAAATGCTGAGCCTTTAATTTTAAACAAAGCTTTTATTTGCAGAAATAAAAGACCACCTTGATATAGTTTTTGTACCTTGTTTGAATCTGTTGTTTTTTTAATTCCTCTCTTAAGCGGACTGCACACACAAATACGTTCACATTCCTCCACGCCCCATGCAATAACAACACTAGAGTCCCATCTGCGGCTGCAACCTCCTGGTTTGTTTTTGTCCATTACCAGTGTGAGCCAATACATACGTATGAATGCGTCTTGAGAATAATAAATATATCAGTCGTTGTAGGCGCATTCCACGAATGGGAGTTAGATGGCGGAAATGAGGACATAAATAGACAATGGTGCCACTGTGGTGAAGTTGACAAACTACAGCTTTACCTCAAAATATTATCCAAAAGAATGAAATGGGAGGAGAGCAGGAAGGAGGGTTTTGTGGTTAGGACAGCTGTTGTCTTCTATATGGAGCTCAGGACTAAGACAAGACAAAAAGAGTAAATAACATCGGAGGATGACAGGTCATACAATATGTTAAAAATATTGAAAATGATATATTATGTTAAAAAGCTACAGATATCAATGAGCAGAACTAAAAGTGCTGAAATAAACAACTAGTGACACATTATCAAGTAAGGAAAGCAGTGGAGAAAATGATGCTAAATGGGCAAAATGAGGAAAGTTGGCAGCAGAAAAATACTAGAAAGACTGGAGAGATAAAGTGCAAAGCAAGTTGGAGAAAACTTAAAAGCGAACATTATCTCTGTCTTTCATGTAGATATTGTGAAGTTCGTGCACAGAAACTTGCTTGAACTGAAATTCACCTTCGATTTATCTTCATCCTGCTCATTTTCTTAAACTTCCGCCTTCCACCAGAAATCCCTTCCCCTTTGCCCCGGCCCAGAGGGCTTGTCAGCCTGAGGGGAAAACTAAGCACCTTTCAGTGTTAAAGTTAGTCTGTTTGTCTGAAGCAGATAAAGAAATTTAATGAAACCTGCTTTTCCGCTCATAGACTCGTCCATCTCACCCATTGGGTTCCTTTCAAGGTTCAAGGGATCTTTATTATCCCCAAGGGGCAAATTGGTTTACAGCTGGCAGAAATACGTAAACATAAAACCCCATCAACCATAGGATGCATAAACACCGTTTGCACTTACATGCCATTTATAAGACTGCATTGATCCGTCAGTCACATAGTTGTCCACATTTCATCAGCAATGGGTACGGTAACTTTAAATAAAGACAGTTTGATCAAGCCAAGGATTGATCGCATGGCTCATTGGCGCTCAGTTGCGCAGCATGTGATCTGTGCATTTCTTTCTACAATGGGGTAGGACTTAATTCAGGCACTCAAAGCCACGTAACACTTGTCAATTTTCTCTTGTTTAAAATGAGACTTTTATGTGCTAGCAGAAGCACCAAATAGAGGGGGAGAGAGAAAAAAGTGCAAATACCTCCATGCCATGCAGGGTTCATCTGATGCCAGACTACGATTCAATCATTACCCCCCACCTCCCTCCCACACACACCCACACACTCCCATTACATTGTGGCTGCAAGGAACAGGAACTGGTTTGGGCAATGATGATGTGAGGCTTCATGTTTTTTTTTATTTTATCAGATAAACAAGCACTTTGCTTTGAATTTAGAGCGGTTATCAATGTCTGCTAGAATTTTGTTAACCTGCTTGACGATGAGACAGCTCTGGAACGGCTACAGCAAGGAGGACAGTGACTGAGGCGGATGGCAACTAATCCTTAGGCAATGTTTGATTGGTCACAGCGGGCCTGCGAGAGATGAGATATGGCTTTAGAGATAGGAAACGGAACGATTTAGTGCCCGAGTACATAACACACATGGTCACACCTTCACACACAGCGATATTAGTATGCATCAGCACACTCGCAGTCAGTGCAGGTAAACAAAGGGGGTTTAGTTTGTCAAAGGATTCACCATAAAGCCAACTAAAGCATGAGAAGATAACTAGTCTTTCCCTGCTGCTCACTAACCAAACACATTTTCAGTGCAAACTCAAACCAGCTTAGATTTGACGTTTTCCTTTTTCCCCCCTACTTTGCACTGGCACATATGGAGCAAACATAATACACGGTGACTTATGTTTCAATCCATGTCTGTTCACTGGTGGGTTTGAATCTCATAAAACAGAATCCAGCTATATATATTCTCTAAGATGCAGCTTTTTAAAAAGTCACAATGTGCAACATTTTTGTATAAACAAATATTGTTTTCCCTCTTTCTCTCTGTGGTCGATAGATTTACTGTAGATTGAATTATTCATTTTGTCTACCATAAAACAAGTATTCAGTTCCGAACAGAGGGAAAGTATTTTGTCATGTGGGGACTAATGTGTTTTACATACAGAAAAATGAAGAGGAATTGAGTATTTGATAGTCAATATCAGGTTCTAGACTAAAAACTAGAATTCACTCAATAGTGGATAACATGAAATTAAAGAGACATCAATCCTTCAGATTTAGTCTTTTCTGCTCTGAATCTGACAAAGAAGCAGCTCAAGTGCTTCTACTGCTGCAGACTGACCAGTTACTTAAACTGGGTGTATTTTGTAGGGTTTCTGGGTTCTTGTCCTGTCATCCATGTATTTTCCCCTCCTTGTTGTTTCAGCTCCTGTCACACCTGTCTGTAATCCTAATCACCCCCAGGTGTTCGTCTTTTGTCTCGTTAGTAGCTCTATACTGTACAGTATATTCACAGTGTGTCTGTGGTTCTTCCTCTGTCTGTGGATTATGCTCTCAAGCCTGTTCTGTTCTGTCTCCTTGATGCTCCGTCAGCTTTTTGTTTGTTTAAGCTTATTTTACTTGGTGTCTCCGCCCATTTTCTTCCTGCACGTGGGTTCAACACAGTAAGTAGAATACGATGAGAGCTTAAGGCTGAGTTAGACTCGCGCTTTGGTCCGCAGGCTGGAGCGCGCGCGCTGCGCGTGCACTGTGCCGTGCGGCAAAATGCGTTTACAGTGTTGCCTCTGTGTTTATAGTTGTCGCACGGCGGGGCATGGCAAAGTGCTGTTCTTTTACCGACCAGCAGGTGGCAGTACCCTCTAAAACCTGTGCATATGTTGCAAGAAAGGTGTAGAAGAAGAAATCTACCGTAGAAGAAGAACTGTTTGAAATCACACAACAAAAACAAATAGCTTTCCGCTCGCGTGCTGAACTGTTGTCTTTATTTGCGGTTTTAATGCATGGAGTCAGCGGAGGAGAAAGCGATCACGTGACTTTTGGCGAAAAAACAAAAGAAAAGTCCGACTCCAGATCAGGAATGAAGGAGAATTTAATACATTTGTGTCACAAAACATTCCTCCATGCGTCGCGACGCCGTCTCCACGACCACAGCGGCGCAAACAGCTGCAGGCTCCGGCGTGAAGAGGGTGAAGGCTGTCGGTGGGGACCTGTCAATCAAATCGTAGCGCCCACGGCGCGCGCATAGGCTTGCGGAGTTTCAAAAATTCAGAGGTGCACGACACGCGCTAATCCCACGCGCGGGGCCAACGCGCAGGGGCGGGGACTGTGAAATTGCGTCACTTTTGGAGCATGCACCCTCGCGCTCTGCGCGACGCGTCGAGTATGAATCTAGCTTTACTGTGTTTAACCCATGCGCAGGAAGGCACTGGAGACTCCAGTTAAAAAGTAAAATAGCTAAGTTAGTTATAAACAAAATGCTAGCAGGGCAGCAAACTTTTTGAGGGAGACACAGAACACGACCGGCTTGAGAGCATAATCCACAAACGAAGAACTACAGAGACACTGAATATATAGAGACAATAACGAGACAACGCCTGGGGTGATTAGGATTACGGTACAGGTCGGTCTCATGGTAGCTGAAACGACAAGGGGAAAAACACAAGATTGACAGGACAAGTACAGTACCCAGAAACCCTACAGCCTTGGTGAGCAGCAGTAAAGTGGTCGCTAACTAAATCAGAACGAGCCTCTGCAGGAAAATGATCACTTCTAACCCTTTAGCTTAAAAGTTGATTGGCTCAGATGTTTAGGAAACAAACTGAGCTACTTAGTTGTGAAGGATTCAGAAATTCAGCCTGTCCTAAAACACTTTTTCTCCCTGATTCTTTCCATTTATATCACTAAGCACCTTATGCTAATGGACACAAGCAAGCTGTGCTCTGTCAAAGAGCTGCTGTTGCTTTTAGGAGTGTTCAAATTCATCAAGTTTTAATGAGCCAGGAGAGAAATCAGCAGAGACTTTGCACTCTTCTCTTCGTCACAGCAAGCTTGGTCTAAACTCGGAGCTGTATGCAGGTACAACACAACTTTCACTTGGTAAATTTTTAAGCAACTTACTTTTTTCTGTAAGAGGACACTTTCTATCCTGATTAAACATTTAATGAAAGACACAGGATAGAAGGTAAAAAAGAATTTGCTTTCTAAGGCAACTTGGACAAAAATCTACATAACTTGTCAGTTTACAGCAAAAACAAAAACTGTAAATTAAAAGCCTTAAATGAAAGTTTTAGACTAAATTCTTATTGTGAGAAATGACAAGAGTGTGGTTTTTGGATTCAATAGTTCAGCCAGACAACAAGAACCGTAAAATGGTAAATGGTAACTGGACTGTACTTATATAGCGCCTTTCTATCTGATCAAGACACTCAAAATGTTACAATACGAAATGTGCCCTTATTTACCCATTCATACAGCACTCTACCAGATCTCTACAAAGCTAATTGAACAAATCATTTTAAAGAAATTAATCAGTGCTTTATCACATTCATACACCAATGGGACACACATCGGAGGCAATGAGGGGTTCAGTGTCTTGCCCAGGGACACTTCGGCATGTGACTGCTGGTGGATTCGAACCCCCCAACTCTTGCATTGGGGGCAACAGCTCTAACCACTCAGCCACAGCCGCCCATAAAACAATTTTTTTTTTTGCAGCTGCTCATGGGAGTCTGGGTCCAGTTGCGGGAACACGTCTGTAGACATAATATACATTTCTATATTCTACAACATCAGCCTCTCCAGCATCTTAGACCAACATGCTCCTGTCAGAGAGAGGACAGTTGCCTTTTCACGCTCAGCTCCCTGGTTTACCCCAGAGCTGAGGAAAATGAAGACAGCTGGTCGAGTGCTTGAGAGTCGCTTCTTGGCTACTGGTCTGCTAGTTCACAAGCTAGCTTATATGGAGCATTGTAGGATGTATGCTAGGTCCCTCAAAAACTCTCGATCTTTATTCTACTCATCTATAATTTCTAATAACCCTGGTAACTCCAAAATACTTTTTTCAACCATCACTCACCTCCTTCAGCCACGAACAACATCACTTGCTGACTCCACTAATGCTCTTTGTAATAAATGTATCTCCTTTTTCCAAAACAAGATCCAAAAAAATCAGATCAGCCATCACGTCTTCACCCCCTGCCCTTTCTCCACCTGCAAATGTACAGCTTGGGAACCCTCCCCCCTTCAGCAGGTCTGTGTGAAGGAAGTTGAAGCCACTGTCAGGGCCATGAAACCCTGCACATGTGCTCTTGACCCTTTCCCAACAGCCTTAGTCAAGGCTAACGTTTCCTCTCTCAGTCCTTTTATAACCACCATAGTTAATCAATCTCTCCAATCTGGTCATATTTCCCCTGTCTTGATGTCATCTATTATTAAACCCCTTCTTAAAAAACCTACCCATTATCCTCATGACCTGACAAATTACAGACCAATTTCCAACCTTCCCTTCCTCGCTAAAGTTTTGGAGAAATTAGTCTCGGTTTATCTACACGAATATCTACAGTACATGACAATAATATACTGGACAAATTTCAATCAGGTTTTCGGACAGCTCATAGCACTGAAACAGCTCTTGTCTGGGTCACAAATGACCTGTTGGTCACTGCAGACCGTCGTTCCTCTTCTTGATCTTTCGGCAGCCTTTGATACGGTTGATCATTACATTCTGCTCCAACGCTTACAGCAGTTTGCAGGACTTACTGGCACTGCCCTGGAGTGGTTCCGATCATACCTGACAGACAGAACAGAGTTTGTCTCCATTGGGCGTGCCAAGTCATTTAGCCATCCTGTTTCTTGTGGTGTGCCCCAAGGATCAGTTCTGGGACCCCTCCTTTTTAACTTGTACATGGTACCACTTGGGTGTATTATCAGCAGCTATAGGGTCTCATTCCATTGCTATGCTGATGATACTCAGCTGTATCTTAAACTGGGTAGCAATGTGTCTGAGACCCCATCTACATCTACACCATCTTCTTCAGCTTCTCCATTTTCTCCACTTACTTCTCTTTCCACGCTCACAGCGTGTCTGGAGGAGATAAAGGCATGGATGCAGCAAAATTTCCTTCACCTTAACAGTTCAAAAACAGAAGCAATTCAAATTAGTACTTCACATCAAATTCAACAACAAAAAATCCTCAGTATCACTTTCTCTGACCAGAACATTTCTTTTTCCAGTACCGTCACCAATCTTGGTGTTATTTTTGATCCACAACTCACCTTTGAAAGTCATGTGAAGCATATCTGTAAAACTTCTTTTTTTCATCTTTGAAATATCGCAAAGCTTCGGTCTACACTGTCCCTCACTGATGCAGAAAAGCTCGTCCATGCCTTTGTCTCCTCCAGACTGGATTACTGCAATGCACTTCTCTTCGGGATTCCTGGCAAGAACATACAAAAACTACAGTATGTCCAAAACAGCGCTGCCAGGGTCCTGATGAGAGTGCGTAAGTATGAACACATCACTCCTGTACTGCGTTCACTACACTGGCTTCCTGTTTCTGCCCGGATCACTTACAAAATGTATCTGCTCACCTTCCAGTGTTTGTACGGTAATGCACCATCTTATTTAAAAGAACTTCTCACTCCTCACTGTCCTTCCCGCACTCTCCGCTCTTCCAACACTCATCTTATTCTCACTCCCAGGTCTCGGTCTCGCACAATGGGAGACCGGGCTTTCTCCTGCGCTGCCCCTTGGCTGTGGAACGCCCTGCCCTCGTATCTGAGGGCCCCACAGACCATGACATGTTTTAAAAAAGGTCTTAAACCTTTCTTTTTATCAAGGTTTTTAATTAATTGAATTGTGCTTTTCTTTTTATGGCATCCAGTTTTTATTTGAGTATTTTATCTGCATTTTGTTTTGATTTTTATTTTGTTATTTAATGTTCATACACTGTAGCACTTTGGGATCTGTTACTGATGTAAAGTGCATTATAAATAAAAGTTATTATTATTATTATTATTATTATTATTATTATTATTATTATTATTATTCAGCTACTACCACATCTAACTGTAGTTCAGTATCTGTTATATTGACTGAGTCACAGCTGTCTTTGTGCTGCTGTGGTTCATGAGCTGTGGTGGCCATCTTGAATTGTGTTGGATCAGTCCTAGATGTGCAATGCATCCTGCAAATATTTCATGGAAATATAAAATAAATCTGTGCAGTGGTTCATGCAATATTTTCATGAAATATTTTACTGACAGGCAGACAGAGCTTGTTAATTCGAAAATTTTAAATAAAGATCTGGTGCAGTTTGTTAGTGCTCAGATGTTGGGGATTAGTCTCCACTACTGCCACCACAAATCCTAGGCTATTACCAGTAAAATTAACTGATTTCTTCTTCTGTTTTTGTTGTTGTTGCTATTTTTGTGTTTTTGAATTTTTTTTGGCTGTGGCAATATACAGAGAAACTGGTGTAATTGTAATCCAGTTACATACAGTCCAGCTACAAGGCAACACGGTAAATCATTCCAAGTTGGATGCAGCTCAATTTTTTCCAGGTTCAAATACAAATGTTGTCCAATACAATCCAACTCAGTCCAGCTAAATCCTTTTTAGACCTGTCCATAAAAAAAAAATCAATTTTCACTGAAGCCAAATTTAGTTTAAGATTAGTTACTAAACTCCAACTTGCAAAAATGTTACATTGCCATGAAAGTCAGCAGATTGCATCAATCTTTGCTACACTTTAATCCCAAAAATGCATATTAGTGTAAATTCAAAGTGTGTTCACTTGAAAATTTTAGCAGAGCACTTTTACAAACATACAAACAAATAAAGCAGAATATGTTTGTCCTCTATTTTAGCTGTTTTAGCTTAGGATTTCATGCTGTCAGAAGTGTTTAATACTGTGCAAAAACAGACCATGCATTATCATAACTCTTCCACACACAGATTCAACCTTCCTGATTAGCCTCCTCCATGACAGCTGAGATTTTCCAGATAAAGACTTGTGAGATGCACTTTGACTCTTTTTTTAAGGCAGCACGTCAAGCCTAAATATTTTGTTAAAGATCATACGGTATTTCCAGCTTCAGGTTTTTCTAATTTGCTTCAGTTTGTCATTTCAAACCACATAGAATGTATTTCACAGCATATTAACAAAATATATTACCTTGTCATTAAAAAAAGACCTCCTTTTTCTGCTTTTTGTCATCAAAAGTTATTAGCTTTTGTTTCCTACAAGAATATTTGCTAAGAACACACATTTTAATGAAAGACTGTATGTTAAAACACAGGGTTCTTTAATGAGTCCAGATTGTTAAATATTACAGATGGGTGTAACATATGCAGCACATGTTTCAAAATTAATATGTGTCATCTTGCTTGTAATGTTGAATCGTCAGACCAACATAAAATTTGTCGCTGACAGTTGCAGTCATCCCATTAAGGCTGAGATAGAAAGTAGAGTTCATGCTGCATTTGTAAGATCAGTCAATACGGTGATTAAAAGTCATTATTTACTGAGCCTGTTATTCAGCTTTATTTAGTCAGAGCACATGCTTATGCAGGACATGGTGAGAGGTAAAGTCATAAGTCAGGTTGTGGCATTTCCCAGAAATCTGCATTACCCCTGTAAACAGTTTCTTATGGAGATTTATTACACTTTGCAGCCTGCACCATGCTCACAAACGGTACAAACTGCACTGAGACGTTGCATCTTGAGGGAGCACAAATGAGCAGAATCATAAACAACGATCATGATTTTTTTGCTCCTCACACTGAAGAACAGCTACTGAGAAGTTCATTTGCGGTTGAAGCTTTGTGGTAGACGGATTCAACGGGATCTGTGGAGAAAAAAAAAAAAAAACAACACTTCAAAGTGTATTCCACATAAATATGCACGTTTGACTTGGAGAAAGATAAGTCACTAATTGGAGCTCTGTAATGTAATTACACCTTTCAGATTTTTGGTGATAAAAAAAATGAATTCACTTACAAATTATCATCTCATTTACACTAAAGGGCATCTTGCTTTATTTAAATTTAGTATATTGGGTGTACACAAGGAGCTCAGGAGTTAAACTCCCATCTAATACACAAAGCATGACAAACGCACAGTAAATACACATTCTTAGGATAATTTGATTTAAACTTGCTCATTTTGTGTTTCTTCCAGCAGTGGCTCTGTAGAACTTGAGTGGAAAGGTGGGAGTACAACGTGTGCTGTGTTGAAACAGTAACTGTGAGAAGTCAAAGCCTCTTGTGAAGAAGGCAAAAGCAGTCGATGCTTTAGAAATTTTTGGTACAATGACTCGAGCGTTTGCCTTCTGTTCTGCCACTTGGAGTTTAAATATCCACTGTGCCAATAACTGGGGATTGCGGTGTCTGAGGCCTCGTGTTTTGACTGTACCGTGGCACAAGGTTAGCTCTTTGCTACTTATAAGCCTCCCCTTTTGTCTACCATGGGATAAAAACTCAAGGATAGTCAAGGATTATTCACGATTGCTTCTGCATTGCATAAGCTGATATAGAGAGCCACTTGGTTTGTATGTGTTAGGTGTTAGAGAGGCCATATGGTGCTCCTGGATGGGTCAACAGGGGATCAGTGCTGAGCAGGATGTGATGTGTTATTAATACCACGGGTACAAAGTTGTATGACTGCCTTCCTTTTTTTAATCTCCCTCACCTCCACGGAGTCAAGAATATGTGAATTTGTATGTGGCAGGGATGCATCCCTGCTCTAAGCCTTGGGTTTGTAATTCCCCAGTTCACCCATGGCTTGCTCTCGTGAGGAAAAACGCAGTGTAAATACGCCAAGTTTGAACAAACTATTTATAGAGTGAACCCCAGAAAAAAAGGTATCAATTATTGAGCGTTGCCTGGAGGAGTTCTGATTGTAGAGCGAGTCTGTGTAAAGATTAATAATGAAAAACTGAAGTGCGAGGGAGGACATGGAGGCAGGTGGAGAAGGTGGAGGTTGGTGCTTGGTCTTGACTTTTGGGTGAGAATAACTCGGTCCAACACATTTTCAGATTCATTTTTCAGCACTGACACGTGGCCTGTCTGGATTATTAGACAGAACCTTCCAACATTTTAAGTGTGTTTGGTTTGAGATCACAAACATCCTGCGAGTCTTCACATTTTAGCTTGGATAGCTGAAACAAATGTGCACTTTATTGTTTCGCGTGTGAAAGCCTTTTCATTTTCAGTGGGCTTTTCATGGAACTATAAAATGTTACATTTTATAATCAAACTGAATTTGCAGAATAATTGGCAGATTCCTGTCCTGATTTTTCTCCTTTCATAATAATAATAATAATAATAATAATGTCACATTTTTGTCATCTGTGTATGTTTCCATACAAGACGAAATTTGACTCTGCATTTAACCCAATCACCACCAGGTGGGGCAGTGGGCAGCTATAGAAAGCGCGCCGGGGAGCAATTGGGATGAGATGTGCTGCTCAAACACACCACAAGTTATGCCGTGACTGGGGTTCGAACCTGGGTCCTTCGGGTCCCAAGTCGGTTCCCCTGCCACTACACCATCTTGGCCCCTATAAAGTAGTAAACATATAAAAACTCAGTAAAACATGCATAAAAGGATGGATTCTACAAGTCCCATATTGCAGCTTAATAAGGCCTTAAGTTAAAACACGTCTTTCAAACTTCGTGAGCCTATTTTAATCCAGATATTCGGCTTAAAATTACCCCAAGTAAAAAACAGAGATGGAAAATGTTAAGTAGCTGTTTTCAGCCTATGCCAATGAATCAACTTGACAACAGAAAAGAGTGGTGAAGCCACTGAAGGCCACAAATTACAGCTAAATTGTCCAGAAGTCCCATATTTGTGGCTACGCATTGTGAGTGTGACAGCGGAAATGCTGAAACGAATTCACAATTTTTAAAATAGCTACATGCACACCGAGTAATTAAACCAAACGTAAATCATATTTACTGTTACGCTTGCACTTTGCCAAAACTACAAAATAAAGTGAAATTCTTTGCTGTTTGCTTCAGATTGACTTTGTTTTCAGAGTGTTTGCTTTTGACTGCTATTCTGTTCTCACATCTGAATACACAAAACTTCAAACAAACAATAATGAAAAGGAATTTGGCTCATTGGAGACTTCTTGCAGAGACACCATCCTCAAAGGTTCATTTATGTCATTTTTTTTTAATCACACTTTTTGTGTGTGTGCTGTTGGCTTTTTATATTTCTGTCTATGGGGAGGAGAATCTCTTCTGAGTCGTCTCATTATAGTAAGGGAGCAGATGGTTTAGGATATGTACCTGATCGTCTTGACATTTATTAAATGTCATTTAATCCGGGGCAGATGGATATTAAAAAAAAATATATTAGAGCCACTAAAGTATGGTATGTGATGGTTGATTTGATTTAATTGACAGGATTTCCATATAAATAACTTTTAATTGGGATCATTTATGTTTTATCTGTGAATTGTCTTGTAACTTTCTTTTAAGCAATCTGCATACTAAGTCTCCTTATTAGAGCCTTCCACCAGTAGATACACACACACATTGAGCGTGGGTCAAAGGTCGGACATCAGCCTCCCACATCACCTCCCATTATTTCTACCCCAATTTCCAGGATGTTAAGGGTCTCATGTTGAGCTGAATGCTTATGAGTAAGTTGGAGCATGAATATGGAAGAGCTACGGCTCCTAGATTCACACACGTGCAAAAACACACACCGAGCTACGGCTCCTAGATTCACACACGTGCAAAAACACACACCGGTGTCCGGCTACGGCTAGTTGCAACCCCCACCCCCATCCCACCCAAAACCAGCTGGAGATTATCTGCAGGAAAGTGATGGACATTTAACAGCCTGACCCAGCCCACCCTCATGTTCAATTCATGACGACCTTTTCAGTGCCTTTCCTCCATCTTTTACACACATGCACACACATGCACACACACACATCGCAATCATCACGGACAACCTATGGATCCTTCACTTGCTTTACTGCCGTGGCTGTGAGCGTTTACGTCTTATGACCAGTGATGGGGAAGAGACAGAAACATGAGTGCAAAAAAAGATGGTGGACAGTTGTCAAGATGGACGTATAGATTTAAAAGTTGATCAACGTTTGCTTTTGTTTTGCACAAAACAAGAACGTGAAAGCAGAATGTGAATGAACATCGCCTATACCTTTTGAGGTGCACTTTCACAAGACTCGGTAAAGCCGTCTTCAGCTGTGGTGCAATAAAAGCATAAAGAAGGCGAGGACTGATTATAAATGATTCAATGAGAAGAAAGAGCCTGGAGGTCAATCAACTGAATGTGGAAGAAAAAAAAACATAAAGCTATGGGAAAAGTGAAGGTCAGATATACCATTTTTAACAGATCAACTCAATAATGAGCGTAAAAGGAAAATCAAACTGTAGAGGTGAAAGTTTTTGTTGCATTTGATGAAGAGAAAATAAGCTTGAGACTAAAATATTGGCTAAAAGATTTTCCAACATGGAGATTTTTAAGAACTTAATAATAATAACTGTATTAGTGTCAAAAACTGAGATTTCAGAGAAGCAATAAAAGCGCCAACGCTGAGTATGCCCAGATTGCCTTATATGTGGCATATTTTGAAAATCATTTCTTCTTTTTGTGCTAATTGTTCAGTAAAGCTGCCACAAACCAGAGCTAACACATATTCAGATAGTTTAAACTCCAGCTGACTACTTTGTATCTCCAGTTATTGTGCATGAATATAAAAATGCTGGATACATAATGGTCAACAAAACCCCCGGGTCTCTCTCTGTGCTTCTCCGTTGGGTTTCCCAACAAAAAGTGCTGCTTTTCTCACAGATAGCAATATAAATTGAAGCTGCAAAAATACATACCTAGCACTTACCATATGAATAGCCCAACATTTAGCAAAAGCGAGTCGCATTAATGCAATCTGGTATTCTAATAAATGGAAAATGAGAATCTGATGCAAACGAATTTCAAAGCTGCCTGCCTCAAATGTTCTGGCTCCCTCCTAAATGACAAACTCTACACATTTTGCCACTTTAGCAGAAGAAAGCTCACATGCTGCTGTCACTTTTTTTTTTTTTAACCTTTAATGGCTTCTGGAAATGCTATTATTACAAAAAAAAAATAAAAAATAAAAAGCTGATTTATAAAATGCTTTATAGGAGCCTTGAAGTTGGTACATCTCATAATTACCAGGCTATTGAGAGATCTTTACAAGAACACCCATCCATCCATCCATCAATCCATCCATCCATCCATCCATCCATTGTTTATTTATTGTTTATTTGTCAAATGCAACCTGCATTTGAATTGATAAGGAATTGAATTGATAGATTATATTGATAAAGGAATTGGAATTGCCAATTTTTTGTCAATTCCCATCCCTAAATGCAGGTCAACACAAGGTCACCAATGCAATGAAATGCTCGGGACGAGAACTGTCAAAGTCAAAGTCAAAGTCAAAGTCAACTTTATTGTCAGATCTGCAATATGTACAGTGCAGGACATACACAGGACCGAAATTGCGTTTCTCTCAGTCCCTCGGTGCAACAGTAAACATCTAAACATTGAAACACTGAAACATATAATAATAGACATAAGCATAAAAATAGTAAAACTAACACTGTCCTGAGTTGTTTTTTTTTTTTTTTTTTTTTTTTTTTTGCATAGTGGTATAAAAAAAGAGTATAAAAAGTATAACTAAAATAAACTAAAGGTTTCTAGCATTGACATTTGCAAAGTGGCAAAGCAGCGTATGAGTCAATGTACACAGTATATGTATGAGGTAGTAGTTGATGTTGTTGTAGAGGCAAAAAGTGGCATATGCAGTAAGGCACATTGGGCATCCCTAAATAAGACCGTTCAGAGCACACTGTATATGTACCAGCAGTGGTGTAGATATTAGAGTAGTGTAAATAAATGTAAACAGTAGTAATTACATGTAAGCAGTAGTAATAAAAGTAAACAGTATTAATAAATGTAAACAGAGAATGTAAACAGTATTATGATTATAGGCAGTGATGTAATACAGACATTAGTGCAAGTATGAGAAGTAGTGCAAACTGTATGAGCACATGACCGAGAGTTTAGTGAAAACCCGTTTGGTGACACAGAGTCTAGTGTTAAAAACTTTGTGTTGAGTGATAGTATGTGAGAAAGTTTTAGTGTTAAGGCAGTTCAAATGGGAGGGGAGGCAGAGCAGGCAGAGTGTTTAGCATTCTGACTGCCTGATGAACAGAGCTGTCTCTCAGTCTGCTGGTTCGAGCCTGGAGACTCCTCAGTCTCCTTCCTGATGGCAGCAGTCTGAAGCAGCTGTGTAGTGGGTGTGTGGGATCACCTGCCATGCGGTGGGCTTTCCGAGTGAGGCGTTTGCTGTGTAAGTCCTGCAGTGAGGGCAAGGAGGTGCCCACGATCTTCTCAGCTGCTCTCACAATGCGCTGGAGGCTCTTGCGGCAGGATGCAGTACATGCACCAAACCACACAGTGATGCAGCTGGTCAGGACACTTTCTATGGCACCTCTGTAGAAGGTGCTCATGATGGGGGTTGAAGCTCCAGCCCTTTTCAGCTTGCGGAGAAAGTAGAGACGCTGGTGAGCCTTCTTTGCCAGTGCTGCAGTGTTCCTGCTCCAGGACAGGTCCTTTGAGACGTGCACTCCCAGGAACTTGGTGCTGTCCACTCTCTCCACTGCGGTGCTGTTGATGGTCAGAGGAGGATGTTGGGCATCCCTCTTCCTGAAGTCCACAACAATCTCCTTTGTCTTCTCCACGTTGAGAGTGAGATTGTTGTGTCCGCACCACAAGGCCAGGCGGCTCACCTCGTTCCTGTAGTCCGTCTCATCGTTGTTGCTGATGAGACCTACCACTGTTGTGTCATCCGCAAACTTGATGAAGTGGTTGGAGCTGTACGATGGTGTGCAGTCATGTGTTAGCAGGGTGAATAGAAGGGGGCTCAGCACACATCCTTGTGGGGCCCCTGTGTTCAATGTGATGGTGCTAGATGTGTTACTCCCGATCCGTACTGTCTGTGGTCTCCCGGTCAGGAAGTCTAGCAGCCAGTTACACATTGAGGTGTTCAGCCCCAGACTGTCCAGTTTATGGATGAGCTGTTGGGGGATGATGGTGTTAAATGCCGAGCTGAAGTCGATGAACAACATTCTAACATAGGAGTCCTTCGTGTCCAGATGTGTGAGAGCTGTGTGAAGGGCAGAGGAGATGGCATCGTCGGTTGAGCGATTAGGTCGGTATGCAAATTGGAAGGGATCCAGGGAGTCAGGGAGGACAGATGTGATGCTTTTCATGACTAGCCGTTCAAAGCACTTCATCAGGATGGGGGTGAGTGCTACTGGGCGATAGTCATTGAGGCATGCGGGCGTTGCCTTCTTTGGGACAGGGATGATGGTGGTGGCTTTGAAACAGGTGGGGACGATGGCCTGGCTCAGTGAGATGTTAAAGATGTCCGTGAAGACCGCTGCGAGTTCCCCTGCACAGTCCTTCAGCACACGACCAGGTATGTTGTCAGGACCAGAGGCCTTCCGGGCGTTAATCTTGATGAATGATCGCCTTACGCTGTCTGAGGACAGCGTCAGCACCTGGCCATCAGGAGAGGGGGGGAGTTTATGTGCTGGTGTGCTGTTACTTGCCTCGAACCGAGCAAAGAACTCATTCAGTTCATTCAGCGCAGAGGCTGAGCTGTCACAGGTCTGGGGGGGTGGTTTGTAGTTTGTGATGGTCTGTATTCCCTGCCACAGACTGCGTGTATCCCTGCTGTCCTTGAAACGGTGAGCTATTTTCCCAGAATACTGCTTCTTTGCCTTTCTGATGCCCCGGTCCAGGTTGTTTCTGGCTGCCCTCAGGCCCACCTGATCTCCCGCTTTGAAGGCAGCATTCCTGGCTCTCAGGAGTCTGTAAACCTCAGCTGTCAGCCATGGCTTCTGGTTAGCCCGAACAGTGATGGTTTTAAGGTTGGTTACATCATCAATGCACTTGGTGATGTATGAACATACAGTGTCTGAGTACTCCTGGAGACATGTGGTGTTGTTTGTGGTAGCAGCTTCTTTGAACATACTCCAATCTGTGGTGTCAAAACAGTCCTGGAGTGCCTCTGAAGACCCCTCTGGCTCAACTTGGACAACAACAAAAACAAAACAAAACAAAATACAAAAATACAAAACAAGAAATACCAAAGCACGGAGCAAAAGTACAAAAAAAAAAAATCACCAAAAAGTGAAAGAAATACAATATACAGTACAAGGTCCAAAATAAATATATTACCGGTAGAAATACAATATACAGTACAAGGTCCAAAATAAATATATTACCGGTAAACAACATGGTAGAATAAAATGGTGCAAGTAAGATGCTGGTGAAGATTCTCAGTAAGATGCAAGTAAGATGAATCAGTACAAACAAGTACCATCCATCCATCCATCCCTCCCTCCATCCATCTATCATCCATCCATTATCTTTACCTGCTACTTCCTTTCCAGGCTCTCTGGTGTCCGTATCCAGCAGTCACAGTGCAAGAGGTGGGGTACACCCTAGACCAGGGGTAAATAAATGGTAAATGGAGCTTACATAGCACTTTCCAGCCCCCTATGAGGGGCCCCAAAGCGCTTTACAATACCAACCATCCACCCATTCATACACACATTCATACACCGGTAGCGGCAGACTGCCATGCAAGGCGCTTTCCAGTCCTACCGGGAGCAAGTGTCTTGCCCAGGGACACAACGACACATGGTGTGGGGAACCGGGATTCGAACCTCCAACCTTCCGATCGGGGGACGACTGCCATTACCACTACACCACGGCCGCCCGGGTTGTCAAAGCCACTTACAAAAGGGGCCAAAATTAAAATCTTTTTCAAACTAGGCCAATTTCAGAAACTACATAAACTCAAGTTAGATACCAAACATATTTTCTTGGTCACAGATTCCTCAACAAGAGTTTGATTGGTCTCATTTGATGTTCTCTGTTGTGCTTTCGACATCATAATCAAACATTATTGAAAAAATCAAGAGATGGAAGCACTGTATTTTACATTTCACATTTCATCTTGGGGGCCAGATAATATGTCAACAAGGACCAAATTTGGCCCCCGGGCCTTGAGTTTGACACATTTGCCCTAGACAGGTCGCAAGTCCATTACAGAAACGCACAGACAAACAACATTCACACTCTCACTCACACCTAGGGACAACTTAAATGGACTGTACTGTACTTATATACTGTAGTGCCTTTCAATCTAGTCAAGATACTCAAAGTGCTTTACACCAGTGGTGTTAATCTGAACCTATAGAAACTAATCAGTGCTTTAGATCACATTCATGCACTGATGGGACACATCGAAGGCAATGAGGGGTTCAATGTCTTGCCCCGGGACACTTCAACATGTTT